>JAZKJV010007071.1:720000-842749 GCA_037367405.1 Ottelia alismoides | reverse complement strand
TTCTCACGAATGTCATCAACACATCGTCAAACACCAGAAGAAGGAACTCTGATGTCTATGCTTTCTGAGTCTTCCTCCTTTGAGAGGAATTAATGGGTCTTAGCGGAATCCAACATATAACAAAAGTCCTTTGATGGTCTCATCAAGGTCATAGTCCATGGGGACATCCAATATATGTGTAGTCACATCAAGTACAAGTCTCTAGTTGTTAGTAAATGCAGTGATGATCACCTCGCTCTCGACAACAGGATGGAAATGAATCTCTCCTTATCCATAATCAAAATCGACCCTCGCATAGGCGAGGGAAGGTCATCCCAAGATGATTGGAGATGCTCCCCTATGGAGGTCTCATGGGAAACACAACAAAATCCAAAGTGTAGCTCATGCCCTGAATCGAAATGACGATGTTCTTTAGAATACCCTTTGGCCACTTGATAAACCCATCAGAAAATTGGACTATCATCCTGATTTCTTTAGAGGCCCTAAGTAAAGTTATTTTACCAGCAAGTAATCGAAGCACCGTCGTCGAGGAGAGCGTGATCACATGATGGTGCAATTAATGAAAGGTGTAGCAATGTTCCTTTTCCTAGGGATTGGACGGTGTGTGATGGAATGGTCAATGCCCATGGTTAAGATATGATGCTCAGATCTGCTCCTCTACTTTCTCTTCTTTGATTGAGATGTCGATAAATGGGTCGTGGCATGGTGAAATGGGTCTTTAATGATCTCATGAATGGTGGCCACCACTTCAGGTTCAGTCAGATTTTTTTAATTTTTGAATCTCTCCATACAAGGGAGGTGATGAATCCATGATTCATTAACTTTTCTGTCGCATTTTGTCTTAAAACCCTTAACAAATACATGTAAATATTCATTAATTCTCATCTTTTAATAAAACCTCATTCATGTATAAATATTCACTTTTAACCATCAAAATCATGTAAATAAATAAAAGACAAAGAAAAGAACAAAAGGCAGATTGGATATATGTATATATGTACAATATGACTTAAATTATAAATATAATTGTAAGGTATATTTATAGCCTAACCCTCGAGACCAAGTCAGCATGGATTGGTCGACAAACCAAAAAGTAGGGGGAGATAAATACAAAACTTTTCATAAAATAAATACAAAACTTCAAAGATTTTTAATTAACTCATATGTCCATATTTTTTACCAAACTCTTTTCCTCATTATTTCTAAAATGTATATAAAAATATAAAAATAAGTTAGAAATATTACCCTGTATATATACCATGAAATCCAGATTATAAATTGTCAAAATCTCAACTTCTGAACATCATAACTTCCTCATACGAACTCCAATTTCACTCTACTCACCTTTAAAGTTCATAAAATAATATTCTTTAATTAATAAAGGTAGTTTCAATGAATTCGGAGTCCGTTTGCAAAAAGTCGATTTTGGGACCAAATGACAACGGGGTTTCTGGGCTATTATTTTATATAACACACATTATTTATCTTTTATTAATTTTATAATTTCTAAATATTTTATTATCTTATAATTTAACCCTAATTTATTTCATAATTTTTGAAGCTTATTTATTATTTAATAAAATCAAAAACCTTAAAACATAGGTAAAAATGAACTAGCCAACTTATATCCTTATTTATTAATATATGTAAATTAATTTATTAAAATCTCTAAAAATTCACACAAGTCGTATTTATTGTTCTAATAATTAAGAAAATATAAAATTAATTTTTAATTATTTATTTATTAAATTAAAAATCCAAAACCTATTTAAATACACATATTTATTAATATAATATTTTTATTTTGAGTAATATTTATTATTTATAAAAATTAATTATTCCATAAATTAGATAAATAATTTATTTACATTTCTTGTATTTATATCTATTTAAAATAACATTAAATACTATCTAATATTGATTTTAGAAGTATTCTACAATAACTGGCCAACCAAGTGCTGACACGTGTCAACACCTGGTTCATCTTTTTCAAAGCAACTCAAACAGAATCTGTTCTGGCCGGCCATCTTCCACGAATTCTTCAGCTGGCATCTTAATTCTTCCGACGATTTCGACCCTTAGATCTCTTCACCTAACAACCCTCTCCATCGCCCATTCTTGGATCTAGTGGTCGACCCCTATTCTTCCTCACCTCGGGAGGTGAACAGCTCCGCTCGTAGGTGCCCGCGTGGGAGAAGGATCATCGGAGGAGGTTCCAAGGCGCTTGTTATCCTTGCATCGCCACCGTCGTGTGGGTGGAGCTCCGGCCAAGGTCGACCGTCGAGCATTCTCAGAGGTAAATACACCTTTGATCTCCCCATACCTCTTCCTCCATATTTCTCTAATTTTCTCCTTGATCTTCGTGTAGCTATTAGCGAGATTAAAGTCGTCATTAGGATGCTTAATTATCCTACTTAGGTGCGTAATCCAAACCTATTTCCAATCGTATCAAAACCAATCCAAATCGCATCTTATTTCATCATCATTCTCACGCAATTTTCAATAACTCTGGAAACCTCATTTTTCGCCATGTTGTAATCTTGCGACTTCTCAATCTATTGGCCGATTCTACGTGGATCGAGCACGAAATTGCGTTGTTTGCAGATCCGTCTTCAATCAGGAGCATCTTCACGCATCTGGAAGTTATCATCATCAAAGAAATCACAGTCCAAAGAAGTGCAACAACCTGGAACTCAACATCCAGGATCTGTGGACCTTCATCTTCATCGTGCCTCTACAGCTCGGAGCCGCCTCCGCCAGCCACCTACCGTGAGCGAGCTCGAGGGTGGAGGAGCCACCCCTCTGGCCCCTCCAGAGAGCCAAAGTCGACGACGTTCGCCGGAGAAAGTCGGAGAAGACGCCTACTTGCAACAGCTGCTCAACCGCTCAAGAACAACTTCAAGAACAGTCGAAGCACACTTTGGTGACACGTGGTTTCCGCGCGAGCGTCCGATCGCGCCGAACAACTTCTAATATGAGCCATCAGCTCCGAACCGGTGTGAATTTTGCACAATAAATCCAGATGCTTTCCAGCAATTCTAACCCGCTCCTCAAGTTTCCAGAAATTACATTTAGGTCCCTCTGCAGGGACCTAAATGTAAAAACATTTATTTTTCTTTCAGAACAGTCCTTTTAGGACCTTTTTGCAATAATTTCTAGATATTTTTCTTGCGCTTATGCCCCTGGGCTGTAGGGGATCTTTGGACCTCGTTTGACTTCATTTTTCGTCTATTTCTTTAGGGTAGTTACGTCACTACCCAACAAGTTTGTATTAAATTTTCGTGTCTTTTTCTCGTGTTTTCATCGTGTTTGATTCTTCGAAACCGCCTTCATTTTGTTTTGCTTTTGTGTGTAGTTCGAGCCCGTTGCTCGGCTTTTTACCTATTATATCGTATCACTATATTTTTCCCTATATTTCACCTATTATATAATAAATAAATCTTTTGAAAAATATCCATTTTGGAAATTAAATAAAAATTTGAAAAGACTAAAATCTAATAAAAAATTGAAAATAAAAATTCATTAAAAAGTGTTTCTTTCTCTGATCACTTTAAGAAGAGATAAAATAAAGTTACAAAAATATTTCCTTAAAGAAATCAAAGTTTTATATTCTGCCTCCTTGAGTTCGACCCAGGAACACTTACCTGGATAAATAAATAGTGTAGGTTTTTCTTCCGAAAACCGAATTTGTTTGATTCGAGTTTAAGATCTATTTTCGCGGCTTTTTCTACACCGACATCTTCATTCTCTAAAAAGTCGCGAGCTGATTTTAGCCTCATCAAAATGGCGCCGTTGTCGAGGAGGCGTTAGAATATTTTTATCTTTTTCAAAATTTTGTGATATTATTTTCTCTCTTCTTTTTGCTTGGTTTTTCGTAGCTTCTCTTCGATTTTTCGTACGATTTTTGTACGGCTTTTCTGGACTCTTTCTCGATCATTTTAGTACGGCTTTTCATACAACTAATCAAGTTTGCATGGCTTGCAGGATCAGTCGGTTTCTTAGGAAGCTAAATCAGTTGAAAGCGTAGAGGCCGGCTTCTTTTTCCACGAGTCGGCTGCAGAGGGCAGACTTAGTTAGTTTAATTTTGTAAAAAGAGAGAGAAAGAGAGAGAAACTGTAAAAGAGTATAAACAACCCCCCCCATTTTCTTCGAGGTCTGATTCGTCGGATATCGTGTATTCGGGGGATCAGAGCACCCACCGCGATTTTCTAGCCTTATCGATTTTTCCATGGCTTTTCGATAGATGCATGCTTAGGTGTTTTTATTCTATCTGATTGTGCTTACGTAGCTAGTTTAGGACTTGCAACCTAGGTGCATGATTTTAGGATTCAGAAAATAAAAAAATAGTAGACGTCTGTTTGAAAATACTCAAAAAAAACTTATAAAACCAAAAAATAAAACCGGGTCTGCTAAACATTTCGACTTAAAAACCGTAAAGATTCATTTGATTTGGGAGAGTAATCCCCGCCATTTCTCAGAGTGTGCGAGTGAGAGCCGACACTTAATCTAAAACCCGATATCTTTCAACATACTACTTAGTTCATACATTTAATCACTGCTTTTTCAGTGGGTACACTCGGGTAGCCGGAAATGGTACGAGTTTACTTAGCAGAGTGGGGGATTTAGAGGATACCGCGTAAGGCTCCGTCCTCAAGTAACGCGGGCCAGAATCGGTCTGTGTACTTGCCACCATACTGGCTGAGAGCAAGTGGTTCTTTGTAAGGAATTCCGGACAGTATCGCGGGAGATAAATCGGGCACCTATCAGCTCGCACAGCGCATGATAACCACACTATTTGTTTTCTAACTACAATCCTAAAACCGACAAGATAAAAAGACCGAACTCTTACGGTCATCATCGGGTTGAGATGGTGAAAAATGGGGTTTTTTTTGTGTTTGCTTGCGGGGCATGAGTTTCTGCGGCTTTCGCATTTTTCCTCTCCTTTGAATCGTAAATCGTGCTCTTCCTATTAAATCTCTTGACATCGAAGATGACGTCTCGATGGCTTTTCTGCTCAGACTCCGTAAGCTTTCGACCGTCCATCGTCGACCGTACATCTTCACAAGCTTGGGATGACTCTCTTCCCAAGCTGGTCCCATCTGATCTCGAGAAGAGTCCGACCCAGACTCCCTCGCCTCCTGGCCAGAAAATTGAGACAGACCCTCGTCTCAAAAAATCATCTCCAGCCAAATTTTCGCTAAGTTCTTACGAAAGCTTCTCTTTTCCAGACCATTTGAAGCCGCAATCAAAGCCGATGGCTCGCGGCAAAGGACTAGCAGCAGAAGAGAGGGCAGCAGCTGAGGAGCAAGATGAAGGAAGAACAGACGTCGCATATGTCATTACATGGATTCTCGAGATGCTTCAACAGATGAATCTACAAATCTGAGATCAGTTTAGAGTTCAGAATGAGTTGTGGGCTGAAATAGCCACGCTGCAAGCAGGGGCCGGGAACCAGTTACCGCATGCGGTTCCCGCGACTTTACGGGAAGAGTATGACCTGGGCACGAGGATGATCCATCATTTGATTCGGCTACCGCCAAATCAAGGGCCATACGAGCTAAAGCCATCCTTCATCTCATTGCTTACCAAGTTCTACGGGAATGCTACAAAGTAGCCGTTTACCTTTCTACAACAATTTGACATGATCTGTGATACGGCTTGCTATCCAAGAGTTACGCAGGAAGCCGTACGCCTCAAGGCCTTTCCCTTTGCCTTAGTCGATAAGGTTCTTTACTAGCTGAGTCATCTGGGGAGAGAAATTTCTACATGGAACGATCTGAAGTCCACTTTCCTACGTAAATATTTTCCCCTGGGAAGGACGAACATGATGAGGAGTCAGATCTCCAACTTCACGCAACTCCCACACGAATCATTCCATGAGGCATGGGATAGATTCAAGGACCTTACGGAGAGATGCCCGCATCATGAGATCCCGACGAAGGTGCTAGTTCAGAACTATTTTAGAGGACTCCAGCCGGACATCCAGGGCCCGTCAGTGCCGCATGTGGCGGCAGTTATTTGAATAAGGATGCTAAGTCAGTTTGGGCCATCTTCGAAGGGATGGCCGGGAATTCTAGAGTCGAGAATTCTAGAGTCAGTCGAGAATGCTACCTCAGCAGCTGAGTGATCTTTCGAAGAAGGTGTTTGAGTTCCAACATC
Organism: Ottelia alismoides; assembly: GCA_037367405.1. Lineage (NCBI taxonomy): Eukaryota > Viridiplantae > Streptophyta > Magnoliopsida > Alismatales > Hydrocharitaceae > Ottelia > Ottelia alismoides. The sequence continues at coordinate 836,590 of JAZKJV010007071.1, read as the reverse complement.
AGTATTAGCAGAGCCAGTCTTCTTCGACTGCACAACCAACACGGAGAATCGCACCCGCTCCACCCACCCGTCAGATCCACTACGTTCAGAGCGAGTCCGAGATTCCGCAGATCGATTGGCATGAGGATCAGTATCATGCCAATCCCGAACAGATCACCAGCACCGCAGAGATGGAGGTGGAGCCGCAATCCACTCTCGAGATCAACAGGATTTGGTATACCCCGATTCAGCAGCCGAGTATACCGAATCATCAGCAGCAGCCGTACGGTCATCCGCAGCATGGACGTCCGCATTTCCAGCACTGCCAAAATTTCACGCCGCAACAGTCTCATCCGCATGTCTATCATCAGAGACCACATTCATATCAGCACCCTGCTAATCATTCACAGAACTATCCTTATCAGCAGCCGCAACAGTCTTCCTCCACACCACAGCGATACTCCCAGCCCTCCACCTCTCAGCAATACACGCCAAGGTAGGAGAGAGGAGCAAGCCAAGGCCACCACACCGAACCAGAGATGTCTTCAGGCCCAAGCACTCAACCAGATCATGGACATGCTGAGTACGCTCCAGATTGCGCACAAGACTGAGATGGAGCAGGTTAACCGTCGTCTGGACGAGTTAACCGCATCGAAGACCACTCTTCCACCCCAGCCTCAGATGGACCCGAACAATAAAAGGAGGCATCCATATCTGGTAGATACTACAGGAAAGATCTTGTTTCCTACATTTTTATCTAACTTCATTCGTCTCAGGAGCGGTAGATCACCACAAGCACCTGTTGAAGTAGAGGAGAGGGCACCAGAGGAGCACGAGCAAATCCATGAAACACATGATTCTGAAGCCGGGGAGAAAAGTCAACAAGATGATGAGGACCACTCTGCAGATTCAAAAGCTGGGAGCGATTGATGAATCCACATTTCATCATCTTTATTCTATCATTTTTGCACCAAAAACCCTAGCAAATGCCTGTAAATAGCATTAAAATCATCATCTTAGCATTCATGCATGTGCATCTTATTAGTGTATAAAATACTGTAATTAAAGCCAAAATTATAGAATAAATAAAGAAAAGAAAAAGAATAAAATACTGTAAATATTTTATGACCCGAAACCCCGAGACCTAGGCATCTAGATGAATAGGTCGACAAGGAATAAAGTAGGGGGAGATAAGGGCCAAAACACAGATAAAATACCTATATTTTCTATTCATTCTTTATTCATTTTGGGACCTATTTTTGGTTCCACTTTTTATACCTCCAATAAAGAAACTTTATACATGAAAGTTGTAGATAATTAAATAAAGAAAAATACAAAATTACTTTCACAGAAAAATAATGTATAGATAAAAAGTTATGGTCTGAGTAAAAATCCAGGATCCCAACTTCCCAGACCCGTATCTCACAAATGAAAACTCCAAATGCAGCATACTCACCTTTAATTGTATATATCATAAAATAATCTATTTATTGGCGGTGGTTTCGCATTTGGCGGAGCTATGGTTTGAAAGTTGAGTTTTTGACCCTCATTGTACACTTGTACAGATTAAAATATTCAATTTATTATTTATTCATCATTTTTGTATTTTTATATTTTTTGCAAATATTACTCATAGTAATTATGTGCATTAAAATCAGAATAAAAGTATAAATAAAATTAAATAAAATACTTGTATATATCATATACATAGGTATTAGACCTATACTTATACCTATATTTTTCACACTTATATTTTATTAAATATACAAAATACATCAAAAAAATAAAATAAAAATACATTTGTATGTATATAAGTATTTTATAATTGTAGAAAATAATAAATAAAAAAAATAGAATTAAAAATATACAGAATAAAAATAAAAGACCAAAATATATAGGTAATATACCTATATAGGGTATAAAAGAAAAACTAATAAAAATATACCTCATAAAAACAATTAAAAATAGAAATAAAATACTACATAAAATAATAAATATTTTTTATTTTATAACCTAAAATTAATAAGGTCATTTACTAATTTATTTTGAATTTACAAATAAATTCTGCCTGGATTTCTCTGTTGGTCCACGTGGACCAACCAGGGCGGTCGCTTGTTGACCTCGGTCAACTCCCTGACCGAGGTCTGCCACTTCTGACGCCCTGATTTTTCCCCCGTTTTCAAGAAATTATGGCGCCCGATCCTTCCATTTTCTCGCCTCGAATCCTTCTTGGAACTTCTTCCCTGATCATCACTCTCCCACGACGTGCCTTCAGATCACGCAAAATCCTCATGATGCGCGCGTGGATCTCGCTTGAAGGAGACGCCACCATCTTCTACTTAAACAACCCGCCACCTTCGAGCTCAAGTTTGAACCCTCTTGGACCATTAATCCTCCTCCCTTTCGTGCTCTTTGGGTAGGCGGAGGTGACAGCTCCACCGCCCTGCCGTTAGACGAGTCGAGGAAGGCTCGAGGCGTCTCCACCACCTCCGCCGACCACCGGCGTCGAGGTTCCTCCACCTCAGGTCATCCACCTTCGAGGTACACCATTCTCCCTCTCCTTTTCGCTTCATTTTATTCCCCTGAGCTTCAGTATCAAAAATCTCTAAAAAATCCGAATTCCATCGATTGATTTGACCTCCCATCACTCATCGCCGGAGCGCACCTCCGGCCGACATCTCTTCGCCATCCACAGACCACCTCCGACCTCCATTTCGCCTCCGCGGGGTCTAGGCAGTTTGCCCTGGACCCTCTCACCCCTTTTTGCAGATCAACACGCAGTCAAAGTCACGGGGGGACATTTTGCGAGGTTCGTCGGAGCCACTTGGAGCTCCGAGCTCCGCCACCTTCGCGCCAGCACTCCGAAGCACCTCGGACGTGCCTGAGACCCCCAGCATCTTCCTCGACCTCCCAGGAGTCCACCGCTCAACTTTGGAGCCCATCCACCGCCGGAGGCGCGAGATCAAGCTCGGGGAAGTTCGCCTCGCCGGCGTTCTTCCCTGTTCTTCCACCTCGCTCCTCCACCGTTCGATTGAGCAGCGACCCCAGTTCTGATCTCCGCCGTTGGATCGCGTCACGCCTCAACCGTCAGATCATCCTCGAGCGATCTAATCTCAGCCGACCATCGCCGAACCGTCATCGCATGTTGTGCGCGCGCCACGTGGATAGTGAGCGGCTCTCTGTCGTTCGATCACACACGAGGAGATAAGGCGTGGGTATTTTGCACTTTCCCCCTCGCCAAATTCTGTATTCCATTTCAGTCCATAAACTTTAAGCTGTAGTTCAAATATTTCTGTAATATTTGCAATTAGAACCCCGTAGTTCTCTTATTTGCACTAAGGTCCTATCCACGTCACCTCACGTGCTCGTGCGCGTGAGGGAGCTGGGTATTTTGCAAGGACCCCCCTAGGGTTTGTTTATTTCGCTTAGCCCCATGAACTTCTTAATTAAGTTGTAAGGTTTTGGAAAAATTGAATAGGAGCCCCTGGAATTTTGTAATATTGCAAGAATACCCCTGCCGGGTCACGTGCCCAGTGCGCGTGAGTTGGACATTTTGCAACGAAACCCCTCCGGGTTTGGGTATTTATTTTCAATACAGAAACTTGTATTTAACGTTATATATTTTTTTGGGAAAATTTGCATGTATGCCCTCGGAACTTCTGTTATTTGCCCTTATGCCCCTGCCAGGCTGTGACATTTTTGTGAGCTTCTCGTAATTATTTGGACCATCTTTTTAATTCCAAAAATTCTAAAAATTTGAACTTGAGCTCCTTTTTAATTGTACTTACACTCCATATTTTGCATTGCATTTTTATTGCATTTTCATATTTATTAAAAATAAAAAACATGCATTTATTTTACTGTTTGCCTTAGAAAACCCATAAAAATTATAAAAACGTTTTGAAAAATTCCAAAAAAAAATTATATTTTGTGTGTCTCATCATCTATTAGTGTCAGTCCAAAAATCACTAAAAATCTCAAAAGAAAAACCTTAAAAGCTCAAAAATACATAAAAACTTCAAAAAAATATATAAAATAAAAAAACTCAGAAAAATACAAACTTAGTTCCTGTTTGTTCTATATTCCATTCTCTTTATTTCAAAATTAGTGTAAAAATTTTGGTTGATGTCTGCTAATTTTAACTCTCATTTTTCTACCATTCAGTACCTATTTCACTTTTTTCCTTATTTCAGTATTTAAAAATACCAAAAACACTTTGAAAAATACCAAAAAATCACAAAAACAGTAAAAAAATAGTAAAATATCAAAAACATTTTATTTATGAATTTTTGGTTATTTTTGCATATTTTTATAAATACTTGATCTTGTCTTTTATTACATTGTTTTTAAATTCCCAATATTCAAAAAGAAAATATAAAAATATAAAATATAAAATTATAAAAATCAGAAAATTAAAAATCCAAATACAAAATTAAAAATTAAATTAAAAAAAATTAAAATTAATAATTAAAAACCCACAAAAATTCCTTTGCTTGCTTGCTTAGTGTAGATATCACACACATTCACTTGTGCACATTTGTTTGAATTACCCTGCTTGCTCCCTGTGTTCGAACTCTCTGCATACTTGCCCTTTACATCATTAGTGCAGAGTTAAAAATAAATTTTAACTCCACATTATTTCTAATTTATTGGTCTTTAGTGTGGGTTAATTGTTGATTAAATACACTTTATTGTGGGTCGCCGCATCGACATCGGTTGTCTCCGCCTTGTGTGAGACATACTTCTTAGGCCCACGATAATTTGTGTTTATCAAATGGCGTCGTTGCCGGGGAGCAACAGCGAGTAGTTTACATTTTTGTTTGCTTGTGATTGTTGTCTACCATAGCTTCGGTTATCTCTCTTGCACTTTTGATACATATATTGATTGAGCTATTCTGACCATCCTTTCTTGTCTTCTTGTGAGGCACCGCATTGCAAGGCGGATCGCCTAGGTGACCCGAAGCAACCTTGGGAAGCGGAGCCGGCTATTCTTTAGCCAAGCCGGTAGGAGAGAGCAGGAGGAGTGAGAGAGAGTGGTAGATTAGTTGCAATTTATTCTTGTGAGAGAGTGACTTTGATAATTTGTAATAATACAGGGACTTGGACTTTCGGATACTTCGGGCCCAATTTCCAAGTGTTTGTTCACTTGGGGGCTCACCGCAGCTTTGTGTTTTTCGCGGCTTTTCTCGCTTTATTCTCATTGGTTTTTCGAGGATTTAGCCCCTAGACATAGGAATTTTTGTTGACTGTGACGAACTAGGAAGCTAAGGCCCAATCCCTAATATCTTGCTTGCACCTATAGAACGCAATTGGACTTGGCTAAAAATCAACTGAAAAAGCTATTTGACTGGGACTAGAAACCACGTGCCGCGAGCCCACCCTGTTAAGCGCTACTCCTGAACTCGATGTGTCGAGAAGAGGTGGGGTGAGCCTAGACCGGACTCCGGACTCTTTTCTTTGTCATAGCTACTTGTTCTTCACGTTAATAGAAGTTGCTCATCTTAGGACGATTTCCTCGTGCATGCATATAGGTAGTTTAAATTATTGTCTTTAAATTATGCGCGGATCACTTTGCATGTAGAGTGCTGGCGACAAGGTACACATTTCTATCCATGCATGCATCATAGATTTTGACCACGCATCGGCTTTTCCGACTTCCTCCCCCAGCTTTATTGGACTATAAATAACCAGGAAATTGGAAAATTCATTAGACGATGATTGCTCAGAAAATACATAAAAAGTGAAAATAATAAAAATTGGGACTGCTAAAGCAAACTTGACCTTAAAACTCATCCCACCAAAAATTTTGTCTTTGGGAGAGTAATCCCCTCCTTGTTTGATTTATCTGTTGCGAGAGAGTGACCTGACACTAGGATAGAGCCATACTCAAAATTTTAGTTGACTACTGGTCGTGGTTAGTCGTTCTCCAGTGAGGATCTCTCCGGTAACCGGTAAAGCGGACGGCGATGTCCTTAGCAGAGTAAATTAGCGGGAATAACCGGGATACGGTCCGTAATTCATACTGGCTGGGAAAGATCTGACGTGGATTGGGACAGTCAGCTAAGATAGTAGGGTACCTAACAGCTCGCTCTAACGCTCTGATAGATTGACTGATCACCTAATAAAATTAGAAAAGATAACAGACCGAACTCTCACGGTCATCAGCTCAAGAGTTGTGTAGGTGAATTGGGGGTTTGATTGATCATCTTGTTTTCATTCCAGATCTCATCTGCATTTCTCCACATCAAAATGATGGGAAGAAGATCCCTTAGGCCACGTCTAGTGGCACCGCTATCAAGCACTCCTTCCCATTCATCTAGGAGGGATTTGGAGAGTTCAGACCCACTCTCCGACCCTGAGTTCTCAACCACCCTGTTCCCCCTCGACCACCCTTCTCCAATAAATCTAGAGACCATAAAAGATATTCAGTTGGACACGCTTGAAATGGGTACATTTGCCTTTGCAGAAAATCAAGAAGAACCCATGGCCAACAGTGAAGGAGACAGACATGAGCAAGGCGAACATCCCTTTGCATTTGATCAAGCCGCAATCAACCACTCCCTTATGGCATCCCTAGAAACAATGCAACAACAAATAAGGGACCAGGGAGCCTTCATGGGAAACATCCTGAGAGAGATAGAGCAGATGCGAACAGACAGAGAAGACATATCTGAAGGCGGTGGAGAAATTCCTGATGCAGCCGCAGGAGGAGGAGGACAGAACCAGGAAAGACCTCCACAAACAACCATGAGGCAGTTGCACAACCCAGCTGTAACCCTTACTCACCGGTGGATCCGAATTCCACCCATCTATGGAGACTTCGAGCTTCGCCCGCCCACTATCCAGTTACTACCTAAATTTCATGGGATCCCCACCGAAGAACCTCATCTCCATCTCCAAGAATTCGAGATGATATGCAGCACAATCCATGACAGATTTGTGACTGAGGATACAATTAAAATGATTGCCTTTCCATTCTCCTTGGTTGATAGAGCCGCCTATTGGCTCAAACACTTGGGGAGGTACATCGATACTTGGGAACAGCTCCGGATCGCATACTTAAATAAGTATTACCCACTCGGACGGACAAATGCAGCAAGAGCTATGATCAGCAACTTCACCATGATACCAAATGAACTTTTCCATGAAGCATGGGATCGCTTTAGAGAGCTCATTGACCGGTGTCCGCATCATGACATATCAAAGCCCAACTTGGTTCAAAGTTTCTTTTATGGGCTGACAGCGGAGCTGCAGGGGCTTGTCAATGCCTCTTGTGGAGGATCGTACTTCGCAAAGGGGGAAGATGATGTCTGGGCCATTTATGAAGGAATGGCAGAAAACTCTACAGTCATGGCCCAGGCGCGCGTCTACACACAACAAAAACCTCCCCAAGGAGCAGGATCATACCAGAGGATAGCCCGCATTGATGCCGGTCCCAACACCCCGTCGTTAGCCGCAGCTCAAGCCGAATCCACCATAGCCGATATGGGTATCATTAGTGAGAAATTGGACCGCATGGAAATCCTCGAGAAGAAGCAGGGACAAGTATGGTACAAATGGACCAGTTGGCAAAGACCATGAGTGACCTAAAGACTCACATCTTGAGCATTCAGGAGGCACAGTCATCTCCGCATCAGCACTCCAGGTCACTTGATGAATCCAGAGGTCGTCGTTCTACCCCACCACCTCCCACATACCGCTCAGTGCACCATGTTCAGGAGGTGCCGGTACAGCAATTGCCACAATATTCACAGCAGTCGTCATCTCAGGAAACTCAGATGGTGGTTTATCAACTGGATCAACCACTGGCAGCACTACCACCTCCACCCTTCGAGCAGGAACCGTTGATGGAAGTCAACGGGATATGGTACGACCGGTACCCCCAGCAGCCCGGGATTCGCTGTGATCACCCCGGATTTCGTTGGTCCAACGGAGGTATCTCATCCCAACAGCAGCCTCCGGCTCAGGGCAATCAGAGTGGCCAACACCAGCAGCCCCAATACTCCCAACAGCAGCAGCAATACCACCAGAATCCTCGTCACACCTATCCGAAGCAGCAATGGAAGTCGCGGCAGCAGCCGTCTCAGCAGCAACGCCCCCAGCATCCATCTCACTACCAGCAGCAATACTCTCAGTCCCACCAACCACCACAGTTCCAGCAAGGGAACATATTAGGTTCTTCCACCCCTAGCTTGGAGAACCCTGCACTTGATGATCTCGCCCGACTGCTTTCTGACCAGCAAGCATCGTTTCGACGAGAAATGGATTAGTTCCGGCAAGAAATGAGGGACATCATGAAAGGGAAAGCCGCCATACCTGCACAGAGCGAGCCGAATCCGAACTACTTAAAAAGAAAGTCTGAGCAGGTACAGTTTACAAGGGATACCACTCCTAGTGCTTATTTGAATGACATGCATTCTATGTTTGATACTCACTTCGTGTCACTTAGGAGCGGTAGGGAACCAGCCGGCGACGGATCATCTGAGGGACTACCACATGGAGACTCTAGGGCCCCAGATAAGGAAAAGAGCGGTACTGATGCCACCAAGGATGACCTTCCAGATGACGGTACTGAGGCCGTCGTAGTACCAGATGCAGACGGTGGTGCTGAAGCCACCATTGATAATGGACCAGAGTGCGGTGCTGAGGCCGCAAAGAAGAATATTTCGGGTGGTACTGATGCCCCCACTTTGAATCAATCTGTATTCCAATCTTCTGTGTTACCATTTTCTGTGTCTCTGGGTTCAATGAAAAAGAACAAAAAAATGAATAAAGGAAAGGCTTCTCCATCTATTCCAAGTCTGTATGTGATGAATGATAACGATTGCATGAATGCCAGCCCTTCACAGGCCCAGGAGCCCTCTCCTAACCCTCTGTCTGAGGAGGGTCCATATATCCCCTTCCCTCAAGCACTCGGCTTGACTAAGGGGAATTCAAAAGAAAATCCCAAAAAGACCCAACAGTTAGAGTTCAGCCAACAGATGATAGACAGATTTCAGATCCAGCTGACTCTACAGGAGGCACTTGAGCATATCCCCCTCTTCCAAAAGAATCTGAGAGAGAAGACTACTGTGCGCAGGAAGAAGCGAAACAATAGAGGAGAGATCCATGTGCCCACCCGTACCACATGTTGTGTCATTCAAAACCATCTGCCAGCCAAACGCCCAGATGCAGGAGCTCCTTATGTCAGATGCCAGATTAGTGAGCAGCAATTTGACCGTACTCTATTAGACAGCGGCTCTTCTATCAACCTCCTTCCGGCAGCCCTACTCGACCGATTCAAGTTTGGCCCTCTTCTTCGGAGCAGGACAGTCCTTCAGTTTGCTGATCGATCGATTAAGAGGCCGAAGGGATTGTTGAGAGACGTGATCGTTACCATTTAGGGTCTAAAATTCCCCGTGGATTTTGTAGTATTGGACATGGAGATCCCTGAATCGGTGACTGATGCCCCCATCATACTAGGACGTCCATTCTTGGCCACAGCCATGGCAGTGTCCAACCATGACAGTGGGAAGGTGTACTTTCGCATAGAGGGTGAGAGTATACAAATAGAGACGATCGACGAAATCAAAGCGAGAGACTCAGCATGCTCAGAGCAGAACAGTAATACAGGGTCGATGACAGACGCCAAGCTAGACGTCCACCAGGAGTGTGATTTTGTGATGACCGATGATGAAGCTATTTGGGAAGATCCAGAAACACGAGCCCTCGTCATATCTGCAGATTCAGAGTACCCACCTTTTGAGGCAGACGAGAGTTCGGAGAGCATACCTTTGGCAGAGGACACCATACAGGTTGAAAGTTGCGTACTGCATGATGACATTAATAATCGTACTGATTCAGATCCCTCGGAGGCAAACGTTGATTGGAAGAATTTTGATACATATTTGCCATGCCTATTTCCAGATGAGCCGACAGATCAGACTGAGAGCGAGCCAGCACAGATGATAGCCACACCCGCAGGGATCCCTTCGTCAGATGATCACATACAGCGAGAGTTCTCACATACAGACCTGGTTGCTTTCACGCAGACCTATCAGAAGCCAGATTTGCCAGCTCCCACCAAACCAGAATTGAAGCATTTGCCGCAGTCGCTCAAGTACAGATTCCTTACGGGTGAGCCTGAAATGCACCCAATCATTATCTCAGGAGATTTGACTAGAGAACAAGAATCCCGTCTGATGGAGGTTCTCGAAAGAAACCGCAAGGCGATAGGATGGAACGTGGCCGATCTCAAAGGGATAAGTCCGGCCCTGTGCTCCCACCATATATACCTCGAGGAGGATGCCAAGCCTTCGCGTGAGTTCCAGCGACGGCTGAACCCGAATCTTCGAGACGTAGTTGATAAGGCTAAAAGAATCGAGTTTCGCGGCTTTCTTTTTATTTGATGAAGAAAGTAGTCGGTTGTAGCAGAAAGCCGTGAAACAAAATTTTCGATTCTTGAACCTATCAAATAAATACGGTTTTCTGTCGGAAAACCGTTCACTAATATTTAACCAGGCAAGTGTTCTTGGGTCGAACTCAAGGAGGCAGAATAAATTCCCTAGATTTTCCTATTCGTAATCTTATTTTAATTCTTCTCTAAGTCAAAAAACATTTTTTATTGATTTTTATTTTTATTATTTTTATTTGATTTTATTATTTTTAATTTTTTTATTTAATTTTCAAAAAGGGATATTTTTCAAGAGATTTATTTATTATATAATAGGCGGATAATATGTAGGTGATACTATATAATAGGGTGAACGAGGTTCGAGCCGCGAACTCGAACTACACAAGAAAACAAAGCAAAACGAGGCGGTTTTTGATAAAATCAAAACACGTAGAAAACTCGTCAAAGAACCGCGGAAACTTTATACTAAGTAGCTGGGGTAGTTGTGTAACTACCCTCAAGAAAGCGTCGAAATCCGAGGTCACAAGAGCAAGAAACAGCCCCTACAGCCCAGGGGCATAAGCGCAAGAAAACTAATTAAAAATGTTTGCAAAAAGGTCCTGGAGGATTGTTCTGAAGAAAAACTAAACAAAGTTTTACATTTAGGTCCCTACGTAGGGACCTAAATGCAAATATACAAAAGTCTGGAGGCGGGTTGCAATTTCTGGAAGTTGGCTGGACTGAAGATGATATTTTTCCACCGTTTCGGATTGGATGGTGGAGATTAGAAGTTGCACGCTGACGATCCGCAAAATCGACCCTTTAATAATGCTAAATTAGCACTTGGAAATGTCGAAGCAGTCGAGCCGATTTCGGTCGTCAAAAGATCACCTCATTTCAAATATATGCCATAATGAATCAAAATGAGGCGATCGTTATTTATATTTTTTACTTGGTAAGATACCAAGGTCGAACTCAGGGACACGAGCCTCTCTCGTATTAATCGGGTTTAAGTGCGTTTAATCAAGTGTTGAAATTAATCACATAGGTCAAATAATGCATAGACACAACATGACAATGAAATTAAAATTAAACATGCATTTTTTTAAAACATTTTTTATAATGCAGATAGATGCCATGCAAAGTGAATGATATGCCCAAAATAACAGTCACTTGAGCCATAAGAAAATCACGAGTCCATCCAAGTTGAAATAAAGAACCCTCTACTAATATGAAACACGTAAGCATGATAAATCGAAAAGATTCAAGACACTTAGATAAGAAAATAATACATCACAGTTCATAGTGTCAAATCTAAAATTTAAGCATGCCATAATGAAGAGGATGAGACGAGCTTTAAAACGAAACTGGAATCAACTTAATCTGAGCTACGAGGCTCAAGATATGCATAAAAGAAAGCAAGGGCATAAATGCAATAAAACATGAAAGATAACTAGCATATAGGTCCCTGGGAAGGGCAAAATTGTAAATAAAATAACCGCGAGGCCTTCCCTGTAAATACCCCAATGCGCGAGGGGACCTATCTGCAAATATGGAGAAGTTCGAGGGCGTCTCTGCAAATTTCCCAGGGTAGCACGTGCGATACACGTGCGACCCAGGCTCGGACGGAGGCTCGGCTTCGGCAGAGGGTCGGAGTAGGCCGAAGCTCCTGCAGGCTCGGAACAGGCTCGGTGGATCCAAGCCTCTGGCTCGGTGGCTAAGGCTCGGGTGTCTCCTGGTGATGACGCGTGGCGAGCTCACGTTCTTTGGATCAGGTGCATCTAACGGCGTCTGGAGGTGAGGACGTGGCTCCATCGAAGTCGTTGGATCGAAATGATCCAACCGCTGCTGATGTTGATGGCGTGGTCTCCTCATGGCCGTTGGATGGTCGCTGCAAGAGGACCATCCAACGGCAGATGTGCCTCGTCCTCTTCCTTCAGCTGGTGGCGGATTTGGACCTCCGGCGATGTAGCTCGGTCTCCGCCGCTCTCTCCAAGGCGCTGTGAACCTCCCTCGAGCTCACGGAGGTATCGTCGATGGAGCTGGAAGCTCGGGAAGGATCCAGGCGGCTCTGGTGCGGCTCGCCGGGGCTTGGAAGCTGCAGGCGACTGTGATGAAGTGCCCTCCGGCGAGCGTCCGGTCATTGAAGAAATAGGACTCCTGCAGGGTTAGTAAATATCCGAAGCGCGAGTGGGTGTGTGGGCGAGTGAAGTGGGAGCTCAGGCAGGTGGAGAATACGGAGGAGCTCGGAGCTCCTCCGCCGCGAGGGCGGAGGAGGTGGGTCGAAGTCGATGGAGGGTATGGAAGAGGGAAGAGGTGGCCGGAGAGTGTCGCGAGGAAGGGGGAGTGGAGGCGAAGCTAACTAGATAGTCGTCGGAGTGTGAGAGTTGCTGGTGAGGCCTAGAAAATTAAAAAAAACTAAGAAGAAAACAGAGGAAGATCAGAGAAGACTTACCGGCGATTGGGGCGGAGCGAAGCTTGGGGGCGGGCTCCGATGTGAAGCCCTGGTCGTCGCTGAACTCCGGCAGCTACTCAGAGCAGCTCGGGCGGTCGCGATGCGCCGCAGCTCCGCCGTGAAGGTCGGAGGGTCATCACCGGGGAGGGAGGTCGTCTTCGCTCGATCCTCCGCCTCCCCCTGTCACTGGGAGACGGAGGAGGGCTGGGCCTCCTCCCACGTAAAGGTGGACCCCTTGATTTGTCGGAGGGGGCGAGGTATTTGAAGATGGAGTTATCGGAACCGATGAGGGGGACGTGGTTTTCGAGGAGATCGTGGGACGAGTGGGAGGACGACGGCGGTTAGCGGAGGCGTGCGCGAGGTAGAGGGAAGAGTGGGGCAGGTCGGAAGGCAGTTGGCGATGAGAGAAGTCAACTGTGGTGGCGGAGAAAAAGGGAAGGGGGAAGGGTGTGCGTGATCTGAATCGTGGGAGAGAGGGAGGCTCCCGGAGGTAGACGATGGAGATCCACCGTTGGATCTGGGGATCCAACGGCGGGTCTTTGGGCGCGAGCAAGCGGATCGGATTGAATCGGGGCGATGCGAATGAAGGGAGATGGGATAGGCCACGTGTCATCTTGAGAGAGCGTCGCTAATGAGCGGGCCAGATGCGAAGGAGCTCCTGATCAGAGGGTTGAGAATCGAAGCAGTAGCTGCGGCTCAGATCAGAGGATCGTAGATGTGATCAATGGCGGATGATAGCGCCACGTGTCATGACGAGAGCGAGGCGCTAACAGATGGCTCAGATTGGAGACGGGGATGATCGATCGGCTGAGGATCAGGAGCGGCGTAGAACGGCCTGGACCGTTGGATCAAGAAGCCGATCCAACGGTTGATAGAAGAGGCGGAAGAGACAAGAAGACCGGGCCACGTGGCGTCCCCAGAATGGGCCACGTGGCCCAATCAGGTTATTGCAAGAGTATTTTTGATTTTTGAGGGCCTTATTGGCCGAATTTGAGAAAACTCAAAACATGAAAGTTGTAGATCTTGACAAGATCTACAAGTTTCATGTTGACCAAAACTCGAAAAGAGATCAAACAAGGGCCCGAAATATTTTTGAGGGTATTTTTTAAGTCTAAAAAATACCACGATTTTTGTTTTGCCAATTTTTTTGTGGTTTTCAATTTATTTAGGACTCTGATAATTACAGGACATTAACTGGGATTTATTGACACTAAGCTTAAGCAAGGGGGTTAATAATGTGGAATTATGATGATGAAATCGAGTTTCATCACCCCCCTATACTTAAACTATGCTCGTCCTCGAGCATCAAAAAGAATGACTAAGTTGGATTAACCCCCTTGTGCATGTGAATACAGGATCTAATCTGACCAAGTCGACTCGGCTTCAGAGATCCAAAATTTTAGAGTTCAACCCAGCCTTAATCAAGAGGCTTCCAATTCCTCTACTTCTCTAGACTCTCTCTGATGTACATATAAACTAAAGGATATGAATTTAGTGTTAACTGCAATTCTGAGAGTAGAGTCAATTCGTCACCCAAAATCTTGGTCCAAGAAAATCTCCTAAGGACCCAATCCTCAGCACTAGGGAATAAATCAAATCTTGCATTCAGTCTACCGTCTCTTTAGTTGTCAGACTTAGAAAATGTGGATGGCAGGCCAGAAAATGGAGGGCATGGGATTGTGTCAATTCTTCTCTCCCTCTCATTGGAACAAGGATTCTCTCTAGTGCCTTTTACGCAACACTTTTTTTTTTTTGGTGTTGATCAGTGTGTCCGTCAAGAGAAGTTGGAGCCGTCTGCACTTGTTTTCCTGGGAGTACACCGGGGTGTGTCTTTTTTGGGTATCTATTATACCTTCTACACCCAGACTTGTAGCATTTACGATGCAGAGCCCTTTTTTGGTGCAAGCCCGACTCCTGGTCCTAATAGCGGTGGTCCAAGTGGACACTTTGAAAAAGTTTTGGGAGCGCTCGCCTTTGGTGGAAGCTCTTTGATATTTGACTTTGTATGGAATGAGAGCTTTTCTTTGATATTTCATTGATTTGTAGTATTTTTGGCTAGCTCCACTGCTTTTACCAAGAGTTGGCGCACACTGATCAACAATTTTTATTTATATCACACCCAGGCACTTAGGTCAATGTCAAGAGATTAGTATAAGAATCAAGTTCTCATACTGGCTAATATTGCTGACACTCAGGTTTCCTGAAGCCTCCAAAGACTTTATCCCATCCTCGAGCATCATTAGATCAAATCCAAACTTGACTTCCTCACCCCAATCCCTCAGGTGAAAAATCAACTCGTCTCAATCAAAACCGCAGTCGTGCATGTGATGTGCTGATCATATTCTCTTTGTCTGAGACTAAGCATGGAATATAGCATGCAAATCTAGAGACCTAGGGGAATGTGGATGGTTAAGTCTAAGACCCTGATGGTTAAGGCTGGTTAACCACAAATCTCAAAGACCTCAAAAAGCTAAGTCTTCTTGACCAATTCAGATCCTGGGTGAAAGTGTAAGAGTCGAGGTTTAATCCAACTTCTTCATTCAAAAACATTTTTTTTATTAAATTTTGCAATTTTTATGGATTTTAGTTTTTAAAGTCAAAACACAGGTTAGACTCAACTCTCCTTGATAAAAGATTTTCAAAACCATGTCACACGAATAAAGAATTTTCCAAACATTTTTCAAAAAGATTTTTTAAAACAAGAAAAACTCATTTTTCAAATCATTTTCGAAAATATTTTTATCAAAATAGTGTAACATAGTTAGAAAAGCCGTGAAATCTTTTGAGTTCTCTTAGTCCAACGAATTTTACCTTAGCCAAAAAGTTTTTAATTTTTCAAAATTTTCAGATATTAGCTAAAGTAAATAAATTGAAAATGCGGTATACCCCCCTATCCTTAAACTTTGCTATGTCCTCATAGCACTAGATGTTACGAGTCCATAGGTCCATTTAAAAATAGAAGAATATACGGGAGATAAGAGGGACTCCCCCCTATACTTAGGTTAGAAATAACCTAAGTATAAAGGCAAGAAAAGATGAGTAGAGAAAATCACGGGGACTTGGGTCCCCCCTATACTTAGGCTGAGATTAGCCTAAGTATAAAGATGGAGATTGAGTTTGGAAGAGACCCAAGGTGAACGAAGAAGAGGGATGGATTTACAAGTGAGTGGCTGAATCTTCGGAGATGAAATGGAGTGACTACGATTTTGGGGTTGTGTGTCGCAACAAATATGGCTCAATTAAGCAAGCAAACCCTTAGTTTCACCAACTCACACATGAAACCAACCAAGGTTGGTTGATTATCTTGTCGGTTTTATTGGTGATAAAACTTTAGATAATTACGCGGAGAAAAAATGTGGAAATAACAACCAACGCGTAACTGAGGGTGTTGCTCTCCCAAAACCGAATTTTACTCCATTTATAGTTGACTTGCAATTAACAGTCCCAATTTTATGTTGAGTTATCACTGAATTAAAGTTAGCACAAAATCAAGAAATCATCGTCTACCGTTCATTCCATTTTCCATTAATCCTAGGTGATCAAGCTAGGAAATGAAAGCCGAGAAAAAACATGTATTCGAAGAAACCGCGATCGAGGCTAAGCGAGAAATCATGCAGTGATTTGACGATAAAAGCCGCGAAAAATCTGGGGCCGTTTTGAAAATCAAATCAAACATGTATGCAAGTCGAAAAAGCCGCACCTAACCATGCATCTATTAGCGGTGATTAATCTTCATGAATTTTAGCTAAGTGATGCGAGATTAAGTGCGTCTTCATTTAGAGTGTGTCCTAACCTACGATCAAGCATAAAGGATAAAAAATAACATGAGCTCGGAGAGCCGTGTGCCTAAGTCCTAGGTCGACACTCAAGTGGGGACGTTCCCCACACACCACAATCGTTCGATTACAAGCGCGAGTCTTCGAACGAAGACCGCTGTAAAAGACGAGTTTATTAAAAATACAATGCAACAAAAATGAGAGACACATTTTTTTCCTTAATTGCTCCAAGCATGCTCCTGCGGCTCCTCGCAGCGGGGAGTATCCTGCTCCCCGCCTCCTTGATCCGTCAAGGGCCCTACCACAGAAACAATGGTTAGAGATCAAATAAGAAAAATTTTATATGCAAAAATATGTGACCATTTAACCTATAAAAAGATACACTACATTAAACACACAAAAATCCAAAAAATAAAAGAAATGAGCCGTGTCCCCGGTAACGGCGCCATCTGACGAGTCGCTAAATACAGTAATTAATTCGGTCACGTTGTAATACGTGTACTTAGCGATTCGGTCAGAACCGAGAGAAGATCTCCGTGAAGAGTGTCTCGGCTTAATTTATATCCCGGGCAAGTCCGGGGTCGAACACAGGGAGGCAAAGGAACAACATGGGTTTAATTTACAAATTTAAGATCTAGATATCCAAATGGTATTTTTTTAGATTTTTTTATGCAAAAACCAAAGCAAATGCAAAATGCGGGTGAATTAAGTACTAAGAAATCACACAACTTAGCCAAATTAATTTTAATGTCAAATTAATCCAATTCAGCCAAATTATATTTTTCCTAGAGTCCTAATCCAGAGATGAATGCAAGGTACTTTTTTTGGAATTTTAGGGGTTAAAATGCAATAAGGAAAAATGCACACTTTTTATGGGTTTTTTCGCAATTTCTCACACAAACAGTAAGCAAAAATCATGAAAAAATTACTGGAATATAAACATGATGCAAAGAGACTACAGTAATATTTTTGGATTTTTTTGACAAGTTATGAATTTTTTATGTATTTTTTAGTGAAAACAGAGTGGAAATGAGTAATTAATTCCTATTAAATCCACGTTGTCAAATTAATCAGAATGCAAATTATCTCAAGTAGATATTTAGATGAGCAATCCAGGAGACTTGAAATTTCGTGAAAAGCATGTATGTGGATTTAATTAAAAATCAAATACTAGAAACACTCTACAATTTATTTCAGACACAAGACAACTCCATTTTCAATGAAATTTGGACAGTAAATTCATCACATTTCAAGGCATCATTCACAATTTTTTTGGAATTTTTAGAGCAACTGTGTGTGAGATATAATTTTAAGAGCACGGAATGGGTAAAATATATGGATTTTCAGTTAAACAATTTTAATAATTATCCATTACTCACAAAAATACAAATAAATAGTCAAAATGTAGAAAATTAGTTGCTCAACATGAAAGCATTTTTCATTGAATATAAAGATGCGTAACAGATGTCCAAAGTGAAGTCAAACACAGGGGTCTTTGTGCAAAAAGAGAAACTGGAATTACAACAAAAGAATACACAGGGACTATTTTGCAATTACTGAAACTATATACAAAATTTACACAATTTTTACAATAAAAAAGATAAAAAATTACCTTCTTCTTCCCTAAGATGTACGAAGGTGGAACCCAAATGAGGGGTTGGTCAACGGCGGCCGCGCGCGGCCGCAAGGAGGAGGCGGCGCCGCGCGGAGGCCGGCGGTGGAGGCGCGGTGGTCGGCGGAGGGGCGGGGATGCAGCGGCGGCGAGGACGGCGCGGGTGGCCTGCGTGCAGGCGGAACGCCGCGGAGGAGCGCGGGTGCTAGCTGGTGGGGCGCCGCTCGCGCAGCGGCGGAGTTGGCCGCGCGGCGGCGGCGCGGAAGAGAGAGGGGGAGGCGGAGGCGCGCCGCCTTGCGCAGCTGGTGGCGGGCGGCGCCGGCGTGTGGTGGAGAGGGGCGGCGGCGGTGGGGCTCCCACCGCTGCTGCTGTTTGATTTTTTTATTTTTTTTTATTTTTTTTTTTAAATTTCTTTTACTGCTGTAATAATAAAAAGATTTTTTTTGTTTTATTTTTTTTTTATATTTTTTTTGTTAATCAAGGAATGTAAGTGGAAAAGGAGGAGTGATGAAATACAATAAAAAATAAAAATAAGGGAGATGATGATGGTGATGATGATTATGAACTAAACAAATAAAGGATTTTGGGGGTGAATTTGATGTGATATATATAAAAAATTGCAAAACTAACAAGATGATAAAAAGTGAGACGAAAAATTACCTACGATGAACGCGGGTGCCTATGGGGTGCTCTCGTAAGCACGGTCTTCGCTCAAATCGCCGGCGTGCGATGAGCTCGAGCAGCGCGTGGTTGCGGCTGCGATGTTGGCCAAAAAGCCAACGGATCTCACCGGAGAGAGGGCCGTCGTCGCTCGACCGCGGTTGTGTCGCTGTCACCGATTCAACTCTGGGAACTTGGCTCTCCTCACATAAAGATGGATCAAAGGCAAATTGAGGAGGATGGGATGTATATATAGATGATGAAATGAGAGGTTATTAAAGTGGTGGGAGGTTATATTATTAATGGAGTTGAATGGGAAGTTTAAAAAATGGTGGAGTTGAATGGAGGTTGGTGGTAAAGAGTTGAATGGTGGTTATTGTAGAGAATGGACATTAAATAAATAAATGAAATAAAGTTGGCTACTTTAATTACAATAATTTAAAAAGAGAAGACAAAAAGTGGAGAATTTACAAAAGAAGACAAAACACCATGTACACATTTTTTTACTTTTCTAATATGTATTTTTTTGTCTTTTTAATAAGAGATATTTACAACGGAAAAATACCATAAAATAATATAATTAAAATACAACACAATCATGATATTTTTGTATTTTTAGCAATTATGAAGGATACAATAAAAATTAAAGAAAGAATGAATATATACAAGGTATACAATGTACATCTAGATCCCAAAACCCAACTTTTGTAAATGAGCTCCGATTTTAATGAAATCACTTCCATTGGATAGATAATTTTCTAACTTGAACTTTAAAAGTGAGTTTGGTGAATTTGGAGTTCATACGGAGCGGGAATTTAGCTTGGAAGTTGGTCTTTACAGCTTTTTCCCATTGGGATCTAGGAGTATTTATTTGAGGTAAAATTTGTTTATTATTTTTGTATTTTTATATACATTGATATGAACATGTTGGAGAAAGAATTAGCCAAAAAGGAGTTGATATGAAATTATTAAAAATACATAAAGTTTTGGGCTGTTTACATGTATAAAACTCCTTTGATTTTGCGGCTTTTTATGTGTAATTTATTTTGTACAATCTAATATACAATAATTAGTGAGTTTTATTTACAAGAGTCATTTTGTTAATTTAATGAATTTATGTACATTTTTATGAGCTTTTACTCGGGGATTTTGCTAAAATCAAGATATTGAGATGATGAATCGTGGATTCATCACCCCCCTATACTTAAACTTTGCTAGTCCTCGAGCAAATAAGGAATGAATAAATTGGGTTAACCCCGGTGTACTCCCAGGAAAACAAGTGCAGATGGCTCCAACTTCTTTTGACGGACGCACTGATCAACACCAAAAAAATGCGTTGCGTAATAAGGCACTTGAGAGGATCCGTGTTCCAATGTCGAAGCAGTCGACACGCGCGATCGGACGCCCACGCTTCTGCCACGTGGCGCACACTTGTAGCTCGGGTGTTCTTGATTCTGTTGAGCAGCTGACAGACGGTCATTCTTCTCCGATTTATTCCAGCCGGCCGGCGACTGTTCTGATGCTCCGGCGGGGCCAGAGGGGTGGCTCCTCTACCCCTCGATCTCGCCCGCGGTAGGGTGGCGGTCGGCGAAGCTCCGAGCGGCGGTGGCGTCTCAATGAAGATGGAGGCTCAGTCCTCCCTGGAGGTAGATCAGTTCTGGTATTCCACCTTTGGAGTCGATTCTTATGAAGATCGAGGGGCTTCCAGGTCTGACGAATGAAGCGTGATGATCTTGAACCTACAAATGAAAGAAATATATGCTCGATCCTCCCAGGAATCGGCCAACTCATGAAGATCACACGTCCCAAAGTTTGAATAAACACATAAAATTCCAGCCAAACACCCAGAAGTGCGAAGAAGACGATGGTTTGCAATCAAATTGAAACGAGTCGAAGGGAAATATCGATTGTGCGACTAAGATGGTTGGTTAAGCATCCTAATGACGCACTTAACCTCACTAATTTCTACACGAGAATCGAGAAATAAAATGAAGAAATGTGGAAGAAAAGGTCTGGGATTTCCAGGTATATTACCTGGAATTATTGCTCGACGGTCGACCTTCGAGCCGGAGCTGGACGCACGATGGCGGCGATGCAAGGCGGTGGAGCACCTTGGAACGATCCTCCGACGTCCCTTCTTCCTCGCGAACTCCTCCTTGGCGCTGTCACCGCCGTCGATTGGCCGGAATGAGGCTTGGAAGTAGGGGGTTCGGAACAACCTGGAGCTGAAGCTTGGGAGGTTGGAAAGTTGATTGTAATGGCGGACCTTGGAGGCTATTTATAGGAGAAATGGCGTGGGCTCCAAGGTTGATCCAAGGGTGGCGATGGAGAGGGTAGTTGGGGGAAGAAGACGGACGGGTTAGATAGGTCGGAAGGTTCTGGAGTGGTACGGGAAAAAAGCTTGAAGATGGCCGGTTGAACAGCCTGGCATACCAGAATCTTGGGGGAAGAAGACCCAGGTGCTGACAAGTGTCAGCACCTGGTTGGTCTGAAAGCGAAATTAACTTATAAATTAGATATAAAATAGTTAATTACATTATTTTAAATAGGTATAAATACAAGAAGTGATAATAAATTAATTTTCTAATTTATGGCGTGATTACTTTTAATAAATAATAATTATTATTTAAAATATAAATATTATATTAATAAATATGTATTTATAAATAGGTTTTAGATTTTTAATTTAATAAATAAATAAGTAAAAATTAATTTTATATTTTCTTAATTATTAGGGTATTGAATAAGGTTTATACAAATTTTTATAGATTTTTATAAATCAATTTATATATTTTAATAAATAGAGTTAGTATCTAAATAGATCATTTATACCAATGTATTGGGATTTTTGATTTTATTAAAATAATAAATAGTCTCCAAAAATTATGAAATAATTTATAGTTAAACTACAAGGTCATGAAATAATTTAAAAATTATAAAATTAAGAAAATGATAAATAATGTGTGTTACATAAAATAAATAGCCCAGAAACCCCTTTGTCTTTTGGTCCCAAAATCGACTTTTTACAAACGGACTCCGAATTTGCTGAAATCACCTTTATTAATTAGAGAATATTATTTTATGAACTTTAAAGGTGAGTAGAGTGAAATTGGAGTTCGTATGAGGAAGTTATGATGTTCGGAAGTTGAGATTTTGACAATTTGCAGGCTGGGTTTCTTGACATATATACAGGGTAATATTTTTAACTTATTTTTATAATTTTATATACACTTTTAAGAATAATTAGGAGAAGAGTTTGGTGAAAAATATGATCATATGAAATAATTAAAATTCTTTGAAGTTTTGTATTTATTTTATAAATAATGAAGGGTGTATTTGTGTGTGTTAAATTATTTTTCTTTGGTTTTCTTTCCTTATCTCCCCCTACTTATTGGTTTGTCGACCAATCCATGCTGACTTGGTCTCGAGGGTTAGGTTATAAATATATCTTACAGCTATATTTATATTTAAGTCATATTGCATATATATACATATATTCAATCTGCCTTTTCTTTATTTTTCTGGTTCTTTATTTATTTACATGATTTTAGTGGTTAAAAGTGAATATTTACACATGAATATTGTTTTGTTAAAATATGAGAAATAATGAATATTTACATGTATTTGTTAAGGGTTTTAAGACAAAATGCGACAGAAAAGTTAATGAATCATGGATTCATCAACCCCCTATACTTAAACTTTGCTAGTCCCTTAGCAAACACTTATTTTGAAAAAGTAAGTGAAAAAGAAAGAAAGTTAGAATGAATTTATTTTCCTAAATCAATTCATGAGAACAGACAAAGGACAGAGCTCGATCGGGCCTAAAACAAGCATTTTGTCGAAACCTTAACTAGGATTAGGATTTTATCCTCAACAGTCCTCAAGTTCCATAATCCTTACTCAAGATCACTTCATCGGCTAATTCAGACTCATTCATTCATATCGCAAACTCTATCATCCTTGAAGTCAACTTGTACAGTGTGTGAATTGATTTAACTCTTCCTGCTTAGAGAACCGCAGAAACCGTCCATCCCGGCTATACACTCCTATGGCTTCCTCATCTCGCTACTCTTTCCTCGGGGAGGGAGGTATTCCCTTCTGAGTTCAATTCTGCTATGTCCACAATCGAATATAGGGAGAAGTTAGAAGAATGAGAAAAGAAGTGGAGTGCGACCAGTGAATACGCATCTCCTTGTGAAGCCCAACCGGTGTAGCTGAGTCTCAACTAAGATGTGCAGGCATTTTTGGTGGAAGCTTGGACCATTGTGGTCATTTTTGGTGGAAGCTTGGACCATTGTGGTCTTATTTGGTGGCTTCTGCTTTGCTTTGACTTTGTAATTTGCTTGCACTGCATTCATCTTTTTGTGCCTCGACGGATATAGCATCTTTTTAGTCCGTCCCTTTTTTGAGGTCTTAGAAAAATTGTGTCAGCAGATCTTTCCCTCATCCGAAGCAACTATCGCAACCCCAATCTCTCCCATCTTTAGACGTCAATGCCGCAAAGATAAGGATAGAAACGCATTACCAAGGTGTACTGCCTTTCGGAACTCCATGCAAGTCGAGCTAAGTGCAGAGTGCATGTGTTCAAGATTGGTTCACTGGTGTAGAGTTATACGGATGACTCCAAATGGTCTACTTAAGCTCAGATGACTTGATTTCCCAAATATGGTCTTACGGAACCCAAAGATTTAAGTCAAAGACCTGAAGAGTCTAAATTCCAGTTCCTAATCAGGCTTCTTACAATGTACGTTAAAGGCCGTAATCAAGCTCCATCCTTTAGACTAGACTCAGTCCTTAGTTCCAGAAATCAAACTTATTCTGAAAAATGCGAATGCAAATGCAACCATATTTTCGTGAAGTGTATTTTCTGAATTTTACTCATTTTTATGGATTTTAAGAATTTTGTAATTTTTCTGAATTTTAGGACTTTGTATATTTTTTATTGATTTTTATGATCTTTATAAACAAGATTTTATTCATGAATTTTACAAGATATATTTTATTTGATTTAAATATCTAATGTATTTTACAAATTTTATCTACAAAGTATTTTACAAGGATTTTATAAATAAAGAGTGGATTTTAAATTAACCCGTTCCCACTTTTTATGGATTTTATAGATATAGAAAATACATAAAAGTACGAGTTATGGACGAAAGTATATATACAATATATACGCACCCCCTATACTTAGCTTGTGCTATGTCCTCATAGCGTCAAAAGAGAAAAAGGAGGACATAACTCGTGCTAAGTAAAAGTGGGTGAAAAAGGATATCGAGTACAAGTCAGTCAACCCCCCCTATACTTACGATCAGGTCATCGTAAGTATCACGGGAGAGCAAAAACGGGATGACTGAATAAAAAAGATAAATAACGAAAGTTCAAAAGGTAAGGAATACGAAATCATCGAAATCACTCGGTCCCCTCTATACTTAGGATAAAGCATCCTAAGTATAGAAAAGAGTGTAGCCAAAAATTGGGGACCAGTGACTCGTGAGAAAGAATGGCTATACAAAAGAATCAGTACAAAAAATAAAACGTAAATCAGCGGGCAATCGGTCTCCCCTATACTTAGGATCTGATATCCTAAGCATAGAAGACGAGCAAAAATGGGGATGATTGTGGTCTACGAAGAATGTACAAGAGTTGTGAATCTCCAGAATGGCTCAAAAGGATTTGTACAGGAAGAAGTGAAGGAATGATCATGATTCCTGTACAAAATAGATCACTCCAGTACGGGCCAGATGATCAGTAGTCTCTACGAAGTGCTTCAGCATCTGCCCGTTAACCACGAACGGCTCTGCACCAGGTGACACATCTGATATCGCAATACTGCCATTGTCCTGCACCGTTCTGACTACGTACGGTCCTTCCCACTTGCTTTTCAATTTGCCTGGAAAAATTCTTAACCTTGCATTGAACAACCAGACTTTCTGCCCAGGGACAAAGCTCTTATGTCGAATATGTCTATCATGCCATTTCTTCACTTTGTCCTTATAGATGAGTGTGTTCTCGTATGCTTGATTTCGAATTTCTACCAGCTCATTCAGATCTATCTTTCTCTTGGCCCCTTCTTTCTGTTCATTCATCAGTATTTCTCTAATTGCCCACTCAGATTTGTGCATGATCTCTACGGGCAAGTGGCACGGCTTTCCATAAACTAGCCTGAATGGTGAAGTACCTAAGGGAGTCTTATACGCAGTACGATATGCCCAAAGAACTTGATCTAGAAGAAGTGACCAGTTCTTTCTATCCGGTCGTACTTGTTTCTGGAGAATTGATTTCACCTCCCTATTTGAAACTTCAGCCATGCCATTCGTCTGCGGGTGGTAAGGAGAAGATACTCTGTGATCGATGCTGTATTGTTTCACTAGCTTTTTTACCTCCTTATTAATAAAATGGCTACCCCCATCAGAGATAAGAATACGAGGGATCTCGAACCGCGAAATAATGTGTTCCCTTAGGAACTTGCAAACGGTCTTACTGTCTGCGGTTCGTACGGGTATAGCCTCCACCCATCTGCTAACATAGTCTACAACAAGAAGAATGTACTCAAAGCCGCTGCTAGAAGGGAATGGCCCCATAAAATCTATGCCCCATGCGTCAAAGATCTCGCAGATAATAACGGATCGCATCGGCATTGCATCTCTAGAACTGACTGTCCCTACAGCTCTCTGACAATCTGGACAACTCTTCACAAATGTGCAAGCATCTCTGGTAAGAGTCGGCCACCATAATCTGCTCTGTAGTACCTTCTGTGCTGTCCTCTTCCCTGAATGATGTCCTCCTGATTCTAGAGAATGATACAAAGTGAGGACACTATTATATTCCTTCTGAGGAATACATCGCCTGTAAACACAATCCGGTCCTTCACGAAAAAGAAGCGGATCCTCCCAATGGTAGTATCGTGCCTCGGAAACTAGTTTCTCAACTCTGTTCTTCGGCCAACCCTGAGGACTTTTCTGTGTGACCAAAAAATTCACTATGTCTGCATACCACGGAAGTTCTGTAACCGTAAAGATGCTCTCGTCAGGAAATCTCTCTGCGATCTCTAGCGTGTACTCATCTGAAGGATGATCTGACTGTAATCGGGAGAGGTGATCGGCTACCACATTCTTTACTCCAGGTTTAACCTTGATATCCAAATCGAATTCTTGAAGTAAAAGAATCCATCTAAGAAGGCGTGCCTTGGCGTCCTTCTTTTCCATTAAAAATCTGATAGCTGAATGATCGGTGTATACGGTGATTTTTGAGCCAAGCAGATATGATCGAAGCTTGTCTAGTGCAAACACTACTGCCAACATCTCCTTTTCTGTCACTGTGTAGTTTCTCTGAGCATCATCTAAGGTTTTGCTGGCATAGTGAATAGCTACGGGAAGTCCATTCCTCCTCTGCCCTAATACAGCCCCGACCGCAAAATCTGATGCATCCGTCATGATCTCGAAGGGTAGAGACCAATCAGGTGGCTGTAGGACAGGAGCACTGATTATTTTCTCTTTTAATGTGAGGAAGGCAATAAGACATTTGTCATCTAAAACGAACTCGATGTCTTTGCCTAACAATTCAGTTAACGGTCGGGCAATCTTCGAGAAATCTTGGATAAACCGTCGGTAAAAGCCGACATGCCCCAGAAATGACCGTAACTGTTTGATGTTGGATGGTGGCTCGAGTTTCTTTATGACATCCACCTTGGCAGGGTCAACCTCCATGCCTCGCTGGGAGATGACGTGCCCCAACACTATCCCGTGAGTAACCATAAAATGGCTCTTTTCCCAGGACAGAACGAGATCTACCTCACAACACTTTTTCAGAACCTGGTCTAGGTGCGCTAAACAATCGTTAAAGGACTCACCATAGACCGAAAAATCATCCATAAAAACCTCTAGAAAATCACCTACCATGTCCGCAAAAATAGCAAGCATGCACCTCTGGAAGGTCGCAGGAGCGTTGCACAATCCAAAGGGCATCCGTCTAAAGGCATATGTGCCGAACGGACATGTAAAGGTGGTTTTCTCCTGGTCTTCAGGAGCAATTGATACCTGGTTGTATCCGGAGTAACCGTCAAGGAAACAGAAGTACCCCTTCCCTGCCAACTGTTCTATAACTTGGTCTATAAAAGGCAAAGGGAAGTGGTCCTTCTTCGTCGCGGTGTTCAGCTTTCTGTAATCAACACATACTCTCCACGACGTGGTTACTCTCTTTGGAATCTCCTCTCCACTCTCGTTTTTCACCATCCGAATTCCCGACTTCTTCGGGACAACATGTAATGGGCTAACCCACTCGGAGTTGGAGATGGGATAAATGAACCCTGCGTCGCACCATTTCGTTATCTCTTTCTTGACAACTTCTCGTAAAACAGGATTCAGCCTACGCTGAAACTCTCTGGAGGGTTTGCTGCCATGATCGAGATAGATATGATGTGAACACAAAGCAGGATTAATCCCGCGGAGATCTGATACAGTCCACCCAATGGCCTTGCGGTTTCTTTCTAGAATCTCCATCAGACGATATTCTTGATCATCGGTCAAAGTTGAGCTGATAATGATCGGAAACCGTTGATGTGGACCCGTAAGGAAGGCATATTTCATGTTTGGTGGTAAAGTCTTAAGTTCTGGCAAGGTAGTATCTGTATCTGCCGAAACATCGTCTGTAATTGTTTGGGGATCTGTGTCGGTTGTGGATTTGTCGACATTCTGATTATCCACCATCTCTATGTGCTCTAGAGTCAGACTACAGAAGATGTTCAAGACATCATCCGACTCCTCAGATTGATCAGAAGAGAATAAGTCAGCTAGATAAAATTCTGAGACCCCGTTCGGATTGGGGGTTACCCCCCACTTTGGGTAGGTAACCCCCCAAAACCCCCATTTTTAACCCACTAGTGAGACCCACCTTCTTCCCATCAAAAAAATTATATATTATACCATCATATCATCTAAAAACCATAAAATACTCAACTTCTACTCAATATTCCAAACTTCAATACAATCACATCACAAAAACCACCCACTTTTTCAAATTTCAATACAATCATATCATAATAACTATCAACTTTTTCAAATTCCAATACAATCACATCACACAAACCCTCCCAACCCTTAACCCACCAACCAAACACACTAAAATAAAAACGGGTTACCCACCCCCAGATAACCCCCAGAAAACCCACCAACCAAACGCACTCTGAATCATCTGAGACAGAGGAATTGTGTAGAGTGTCTGATTCTGAAAGATATGCATTAATTTCGTCAGAAGTCTGATCCCTTTGGTTCTCATCATCCAGACTAAAATATAACGTCCCATCGAAAGAATTACCTCCTGAGGTCTCGGACCCATCCTCTGTCAAACATTCTTGGGTCTCTACCTGATATCTTTTGAGGTCGTCAAGACGAACCTCATCCATGTAATCACAGGAGGCCAAATAACTCAGAAAATCCGAAGATGCATCACTGAAGGTATTTGACTCTCTCGCCATCTCTATATGTACCTTTTCGCCCTCGGCGCGAAAAGATACCTTCCCTGTATCATAATCGAAGAGGGCCTTTGCGGTTTCCAGAAAAGGCCTCCCGAGAATGATCGGGGTAAGGTGTAACTGTGCGGGGCAATTCATGTCTAGGACTGTAAAGTCCACTGGAAATTGCAGACCCTGCACGGTTATGATAACGTTCCTAAGTATACCCTTAGGTCTCTTTACAGATCTATCAGCAAACTGAAGGATCGCGCGGTATTTGTAAAGAGGACCTAACTCGAGCTTATCGAGTAAGGAAGCAGGTATCAGATTAATCGAGGAACCGTTATCTAATAGAGTGCGATCGAACTCGGCTTTTGCGATCACGCATCTGACATAATGTACACCTGAGTCTTTCTTCTTCTTTGGAAGCTTATTCTGTATCGCATAGGATGTAGCCTTAGTCAAAACATGCTTTTCTGTTCGAGATCTCTTTTTCCTACGTGTGGTGCATCTGTTCTTCAATTGATTCTTGAGCGTAGGAAATTGATCTAAGGCATCATGGAGAGGGATCTTCAGAAAGATGTGATCTTTGAGTAACTTTTCGATCTGTGGAGATTTAGGATTATTTTTGATCTTTTTCTTTCCTTTTCCAAATAAAGCATCGGGAAAAGGAATAAAGTCAGGATTCAGAAAATCCGAAGTTTTATTCAACTCAGAATCAGCATTTACATCGAGAGTCTCAGAATTATCTACAAAACTCTCTAAAACAGGGGAAGAAATGTTTTTGTCCGGGCTTTCTGCCTGATCTGGCGTGATATCATCGTCTGAGTCGCCAGTATCCATATCTGATGAGTTGGCATTGCTCCCGTCTCTCGATTCTGCATACTGGTCCTCATCCTTTTGCGGTTTCTCCTCCTCAGCTTTTGGATCATGCTTGTGCTCCTCTGGTGTCCTCTCCTCTTCTCCAGCAGGTGTTTGTGGTGATCTATCGCTCCTGAGACGAATAAAGTTAGATAAAAATTCAGGAAACGAGATCTTACCTGTAGTATCTACCTGGTCTGGATGCCTCCTCTTGTTATTCGGGTTCATTTGAGGCTGGGCTGGGAGAGTGGTCTTCCGTACGGTTAACTCGTCCAAACGACGGTTAACCTGCTCCATCTCTGTCTTGTGCGCGATCTGGAGCGTACTCAGCATATCCATCATCTGGTTGAGCGCTTGGGCCTGTGAAGACATCTCCGGTTCGGTGTGGTGGCTCTGGCTTGCTCCTCTCTCCTGCCATGGCGTGAAATGCTGAGAGGTGGAAGGCTGAGAGTAGCGCTGAGGTGTGGAGGAAGATTGCTGCGGCTGCTGAAAAGAATAATTCGGTGAAAACTGAGCAGGGTGCTGATATGAATGTTGCGGTCTCTGATGGTAGACATTTGGATGAGACTGCTGCTGCGTGAAGCTCTGGTGGTGCTGAAATTGCGGACGTCCATGCTGCGAATGACCGTATGGCTGCTGCGGCTGCTGGTTCGGTATACTCGGCTGCTGCATCGGAGTATACCAAATCTCGTTGATCTCGAAAGTGGATTGCGGCTCCACCTCCATCTCTGCGGTGCTGGTGATCTGGCCGGGATGAGGCTTGGAAGTAGGGGGTTCGGAACAACCTGGAGCTGAAGCTTGGGAGGTTGGAAAGTTGATTGTAATGGCGGACCTTGGAGGCTATTTATAGGAGAAATGGCGTGGGCTCCAAGGTTGATCCAAGGGTGGCGATGGAGAGGGTAGTTGGGGGAAGAAGACGGACGGGTTAGATAGGTCGGAAGGTTCTGGAGTGGTGCGGGAAAAAAGCTTGAAGATGGCCGGTTGAACAGCCTGGCATACCAGAATCTTGGGGGAAGAAGACCCAGGTGCTGACAAGTGTCAGCACCTAGTTGGTCTGAAAGCAAAATTAACTTATAAATTAGATATAAAATAGTTAATTACATTATTTTAAATAGGTATAAATACAAGAAGTGAGAATAAGTTAATTTTCTAATTTATGGCGTGATTACTTTTAATAAATAATAATTATTATTTAAAATATAAATATTATAGTAATAAATATGTATTTATAAATAGGTTTTAGATTTTTAATTTAATAAATAAATAAGTAAAAATTAATTTTATATTTTCCTAATTATTAGGGTATTGAATAAGGTTTATACAAATTTTTATAGATTTTTATAAATCAATTTATATATTTTAATAAATAGAGTTAGTATCTAAATAGATCATTTATACCTATGTATTGGGATTTTTGATTTTATTAAAATAATAAATAGTCTCCAAAAATTATGAAATAATTTATGGTTAAACTACAAGGTCATGAAATAATTTAAAAATTATAAAATTAAGAAAATGATAAATAATGTGTGTTACATAAAATAAATAGCCCAGAAACCCCTTTGTCTTTTGGTCCCAAAACCGACTTTTTACAAACAGAGTAGAGTGAAATTGGAGTTCGTATGAGGAAGTTATGATGTTCGGAAGTTGAGATTTTGACAATTTGCAGGCTGGGTTTCTTGACATATATACAGGGTAATATTTTTAACTTATTATATTTTTATATACACTTTTAAGAATAATTAGGAGAAGAGTTTGGTGAAAAATATGTTCATATGAAATAATTAAAATTCTTTGAAGTTTTGTATTTATTTTATAAATAGTGAAGGGTGTATTTGTGTGTGTTAAATTATTTTTCTTTGGTTTTCTTTCCTTATCTCCCCCTACTTATTGGTTTGTCGACCAATCCATGCTGACTTGGTCTCGGGGGTTAGGTTATAAATATATCTTACAGCTATATTTATATTTAAGTCATATTGCATATATATACATATATTCAATCTGCCTTTTCTTTATTTTTCTGGTTCTTTATTTATTTACATGATTTTAGTGGTTAAAAGTGAATATTTACACATGAATATTGTTTTGTTAAAATATGAGAATTAATGAATATTTACATGTATTTGTTAAGGGTTTTAAGACAAAATGCGACAGAAAAGTTAATAAATCATGGATTCATCAATAGTAATGAAGGAGATATCTAAATGGTGGAGCGCCGATTTTATCTACCCCATCTCCGACTCCAAGTGAGTTAGTCCTTTACATGTGGTACCCAAGAAGACAGGTATCACTACAGTTGTGAATGAGTCTGAAGAAGAGATCGCCACCCGGGTACCCACTTCTTGGAGGGTTTGTGTGGACTACAGACGATTGAATGAGGCCACCAAGAAGGATCACTTCCCGCTACCATTTATTGATCAGATTATCGAAAGGCTAGCCGGGAAGAGTCATTACTGTTTTCTTGACGGGTACTCCGGATACAATCAAGTGGCCATTGTGCCCGAAGACCAGGAGAAAACGACGTTCACCTGTCCATTTGGGACGTATGCTTTTAGACGGATGCCCTTTGGTCTATGTAATGCCCCTGGGACATTCCAAAGGTGCATGTTGTCCATCTTTTCGGACATGATAGGTGAATGTTTGGAGGTCTTCATGGATGATTTCCTGGTCTATGGCGACGGGTTCGATGCTTGTCTTGACTGCCTAGACCGAGTACTTCAGCGCTGCATAGAGGTGAACCTTGTATTATCTTGGGAGAAGAGTCACTTCATGGTGACTCATGTGACGGTCCTTGGTCACATCATCTCCAACAGAGGCATGGAGGTTGATCCGGCCAAGGTGGATATCATTAGAAAACTCAATCCACCGTCCAATTTGAAACAGTTGCGGTCTTTTCTGGGGCATGTCGGTTTCTATCGACGTTTCATTCAGGACTTCAGTCGAATTGCCCGACCGCTGACGGATTTATTGACTAAAGACACCGAGTTCCTTGTAGATGATAAGTGTCTTAAGTCTTTCGAGACTCTCAAGAATTTAGTTATCCAGGCTCCTGTCCTTCAGCCACCCGATTGGTCTCTCCCATTCGAGATCATGACGGATGCTTCCGATTATGCCATTGGGGCTATGCTTGGACAGAGGAGGGATGGATTACCCTATGCCATACACTACGCTAGCCAAACTTTGGATGCATCTCAGAGGAACTATGCAGTGACTGAGAAAGAAATGCTAGCGGTAGTCTTTGCTTTGGATAAGTACAGATCTTACATTCTTGGATCTAGAGTGACAATTTTTATAGACCACACTGCCATTCGGTACTTAATGTCGAAGAAGGATGCCAAAGCCAGATTAACCAGATGGATCCTTCTCCTCCAGGAATTCGATATTGAGATTAAGGATAAACCTGGAGTTAAGAATGAGGTGGCAGATCACCTCTCCCGCCTAGAGAACCTTGAGAAATCTGAGCCCATAGCACCTATCACTGAAACTTTTCCAGATGAGGCGATCCTTGCCATCACCTCTCTTCCATGGTATGCCGACATTGTGAATTACCTTGTTGCCAAAACTATCCCACAAGGTTGGCCCAGACAGCGGCTTGAGACCTTCCTTGCGAAGGCCAAGTCGTACCATTGGGAGGATCCCGTCCTTTATCATGAGGGAGGGGACAGTATCTGGAGACGGTGCATTCCTCAAGATGAGCAATATAGCGTCCTCACCTACTGCCACAAGCTTGAGGCAGGAGGACATCATTCACTTTTGTGAGGTTTTTCATGCATGGGGAATTGATTTCATGGGCCCATTTCCTAAAAGTCAGGGGTTTGAGTATATTCTTCTTGCTGTGGATTATGTGAGCCGTTGGGTTGAGGCCATCCCCGCCCGAGCCGCAGATGCTAAAACAGTATGTCGCTTCCTGAGGAAGAATATTATTTCACGGTTCGGGGTGCCAAGAGTCTTGATTTCAGACGGGGGTCTCACTTTATTAATGACAAAGTTAGGGCCCTTACAGACGAGTTCAGTATTGACCATCGAGTTGCCACACCGAATCACCCCCAGACTAATGGTCTTGTTGAAGTTTCGAATAGGGAGGTTAAGACAATTTTGCAGAAGGTAGTCTGCCCAGACCGAAAGGATTGGTCACAACTTTTGGACTCGGTCTTGTGGGCTTATCGGACCTCCTTCAAGACACCACTAGGGACATCCCCCTTTCGTCTCGTCTATGGCAAGCCATGCCATCTCCCAGTGGAAATAAAGCATAAGTCACTTTGGGCAGTTACCGAGTTATTATTGGATCCCAAGAGTGTAGGAGAGCAAAGGAAAGCAGAGTTGGCAGCCTTGGAAGAATTAAGAGACACAGCCTTCTCAAGTAGCTTACAGTATAAGGAGAAAGTGAAAGTATGGCACGATTCCCGAATCAGCCATAAACAATTCGAGCCAGAACAGCAAGTATGGTTATTTGATGCTAGGTTAAAATTATTCCCAGGGAAATTACAAAGAAAATGGAAAGGACCATATGTGGTCCAGAAGGTGCATGATAATGGCAGCATTGATATATCCGAACCTTCATCATCTTCCACCTTTAGAGTCAATGGTCAGCGCTTGAAACCATATCTAGATCATGATCCGCCAACGGTTGCTATTGCTCCAATTCATTTGGTATGAGATGATTCTTTGACTCACACCTTCGGCATCTCGTACATGATTATCACTGAGATCCGACATTGTATATATTCATCTGTACATCGATCATTCATTCTTTATGGCTCACACCCCATCGTCATCATTTGATTTTGCTATGCTTAGGACGTACTTTGTTCTATGTATAGGGGGGTGTGCACCCTGCGTTTTTCTATTCATTAGATCCTCTCCATTGTCTCCTCTTCTTGTCTATACTTAGGGATATTTTACCCTAAGTATAGGGGGAGACAATCTGAGTACGATCTGTTCATTCCCACCCTTGACCCTCCCTGCTTTGTATACAGTCTGCTATACTTAGGATTATTTGATCCTAAGTATAGGGGGGACGGTCAACTTCTCATTTGTTTATTCATTCCTTCATTTATTCATTTATTCTTTAGACTTGCCTATACTTAGTACGAGTTATGTCTTCTCTTTTCTCTCTGATCTATGAGGACATAGCTCAAGCTAAGTATAGGGGGGTCGTATATACTGTGTATATACTTTAGCCATAACTCATACTTTCGTATTTTCTTAATAATATGGCTAATAATTCTATAAAAACCCTTAATAAAAAGGTGTTTTTTCCTCAAAATTGTATATACTGATTAATAAATCAGGTGCTTTGAAAAATAGTTTGACAATCTCTTTGAAAAACCTTTTGAAAACTATTTTGAAAAACACTTTGTACATGCTTTCAACCTTTGTAAAACCTTTTGATTGAAATTTTTTTTAATTTCTTTGTGTAAAATAAAAATGTTTGAAAAATGATTTGCAAATTGTTTGAAAAATGGTTGCAAAAATATTTTGAAAAATCTATCTATACTGTTTTGAAAGCCTTTGTAAAATGATTTTCAAATGTGTGTACATGTTTGAAAAAACTATTTTGGACTATAGGTTTCAAAAATTGTGTGAAAAAAAAGCTTGTGTCAAATAAGTTTGAGGAATACTTACATCACACCAAAATCCACTATATATGTAATTATAAAATTGATCACTTACCCTTGTAAATTCTTAAAATCCACTTCTTGTATATATAAGAAGCACTCCCGTGTACATAGTTTTCACCTAGTTTTCAGCCAAAATCTTTTTGTTTTCAAAAATCCTAAAAACATTTGCAAAACTAAAATCCAAAAACATTCGAAAAATCTTTTTGAAAATACAAAAAAAAATTGCATCTGCATATGCATCATCATTATCTTTTCAAAAATCCATAAAAAGGTCAAAATCTTTGAAAATTGCATCACAAAATTATTTTTCTGCATAGCATTACATGGCATGAGCATTTTTCGGATTGAGTTTGATAGTTGAACAAGTCTAAGTAAAATCCGGAGATTGGAGCTTGATTGGACCTTAAAATCTACCTAATAACAGGAACCTTATAGGAACTGGGTTTGAGGTACTTCAGGTCTAGTTGACTTAATTCTTTGAGGATCACGGGACTTGGTTCAATGGATTCTTGACTGCCTAAGTAGAGTATTTCGAAGCACACGCACGACTCTTGTTGATAATGACCTAACTTGGACACCTGCACCTTTCACATAGCTCTCCACGGATGAGGTGGTGAGGAGGCAGTTTCCTTTGGCTTTGGGTAGCATATGAGGTTAGTACTTCTAGACGGAACCTCTCTTCTTCTTCTAGTGAAGGAAGTGCGCCTCAACTTGGTCTAGTGGTGATGAAGGCTAAAGACAGAAGCCGTGGGTTGCAATAAAGCTTCAAAAGAGGGATAGTCTACTGGCTCAAGAGGAAAATTTCTTGTATATATGCTGCACCATGTAGATATGTTGTACAGATGCAATTGAAAAAAAAATGCAAAAAGAATTCCAAAAAAGTGGTGGGTCGGATTGAAAATTTAATAACCCCACCGGAGTATATATAGTCCAATAAAGCAAAAGCTTATGGTATCCATGTTACATCTCATGAAGCTTGCAGCGGGAGACTTAGCTACACTGGTTGAGATCCCAAAAGTCTATACCTCTTATTCCCCCTCTTCTTGAGCCGGTTGCACTTGAACTTAGAAGGGAATACCCCTCTTCTCGAGGAAAGAGTTGTTAGACTGAGGCATTAGAGTTACCAGGGTAGGGGAGGTTGTTTCTTTGTTACTTCTGAGGTGGGGAGCTACATATCACTTACACTGTACAAGTCAGATTCATAGTCGTAAGAGTTTGCGTATGAGTTGAGATATTTCTGACCTGGCTATTGAGAAGACTTGGACAGAGTTTTGGGATTCTCAAGGACTGTTGGATTTCAAATTTGGTTCTCATTAAGGTTCCGACCGCACTAAAATTCCAAAGGTCCGACTTGAGCTCCAAACTTTGATTTTGTGAAGACAAGTTCGATAATTAAACTTCATCCAATTCTCTTCTTTTTCTTTTCTTTCTTTTTCTTTTTGCACTTATTGCATAAGTGTTTGCTAGGGACTAGCAAAGGTAAAGTATAGGGGGATGATGAATCCACATTTCATCATCTTTATTCTATCATTTTGGCACCAAAAACCCTAGCAAATGCCTGTAAATAGCATTAAAATCATCATCTTAGCATTCATGCATGTGCATCTTATTAGTGTATAAAATACTGTAATTAAAGCCAAAATTATAGAATAAATAAAGAAAAGAAAAAGAATAAAATATTGTAAATATTTTATGACCCGAAACCTCGAGACCTAGGTGTCTTGATGAATAGGTCGACAAGGAATAAAGTAGGGGGAGATAAGGGCCAAAACACAGATAAAATACCTATATTTTCTATTCATTCTTTATTCATTTTGGGACCTATTTTTGGTTCCACTTTTTATACCTCAAATAAAGAAACTTTATACATGAAAGTTGTAGATAATTAAATAAAGAAAAATACAAAATTACTTTCACAGAAAAATAATGTACAGATAAAAAGTTATGGTCTGAGTAAAAATCCAGGATCCCAACTTCCCAGACCCGTATCTCACAAATGAAAACTCCAAATGCAGCATACTCACCTTTAATTGTATATAGCATAAAATAATCTATTTATTGGCGGTGGTTTCGCATTTGGCGGGGCTACGGTTTGAAAGTTGAGTTTTTGACCCTCATTGTACACTTGTACAGATTAAAATATTCAATTTATTATTTATTCATCATTTTTGTATTTTTATATTTTTTGCAAATATTACTCATAGTAATTATGTGCATTAAAATCAGAATAAAAGTATAAATAAAATTAAATAAAATACTTGTATATATCATATACATAGGTATTAGACCTATACTTATACCTATATTTTTCACACTTATATTTTATTAAATATACAAAACACATCAGAAAAATAAAATAAAATACATTTGTATGTATATAAGTACTTTATAATTGTAGAAAATAATAAATAAAAATAATAAAATTAAAATATACAGAATAAAAATAAAAGACCAAAATATATAGGTAATATACCTATATAGGGTATAAAAGAAAACTAATAAAAATATACCTCATAAAAACAATTAAAAATCAGAAATACTACATAAAATAATAAATATTTTTTATTTTATAACCTAAAATTAATAAGGTCATTTACTAATTTATTTTGAATTTACAAATAAATTCTGCCTGGATTTCTCTGGTTGGTCCACGTGGACCAACTAGGGGCGGTCGCTTGTTGACCTCGGTCAACTCCCTGACCGAGGTCTGCCACTTCTGACGCCCTGATTTTTCCCCCGATTTCAAGAAATTATGGTGCCCGATCCTTCCATTTTCTCGCCTCGAATCCTTCTTGGAACTTCTTCCCTGATCATCACTCTCCCACGACGCGCCTTCAGATCACGCAAAATCCTCATGATGCGCGCGTGGATCTCGCTTGAAGGAGACGCCACCATCTTTTACTTAAACAACCCGCCACCTTCGAGCTCAAGTTTGAACCCTCTTGGACCATTAATCCTCCACCCTTTCGTGCTCTTTGGGTAGCCGGAGGTGACAGCTCCATCGCCCTGCCGTTAGACGAGTCGAGGAAGGCTCGAGGCATCTCCACCACCTCCGCCGACCACCGGCGTCGAGGTTCCTCCACCTCAGGTCATCCACCTTCGAGGTACACCATTCTCCCTCTCCTTTTCGCTTCATTTTATTCCCCTGAGCTTCAGTATCAAAAATCCCTAAAAAATCCGAATTCCATCGATTGATTTTACCTCCCATCGCTCATCGCCGGAGCGCACCTCCGGCCGACATCTCTTCGCCGTCCACAGACCACCTCCGACCTCCATTTCGCCTCCGCGGGGTCTAGGTTGTTTGCCCTGGACCCTCTCACCCCTTTTTGCAGGTCAACGCGCAGTCAAAGTCACTGGGGGACATTTTGCGAGGTTCGTCGGAGCCACCTGGAGCTCCGAGCTCCGCCACCTTCGCGCCAGCACTCCGAAGCACCTCTGACGTGCCTGAGACCCCCAGCATCTTCCTCGACCTCCCAGGAGTCCACCGCTCAACTTTGGAGCCCATCCACCGCCGGAGGCGCGAGATCAAGCTCGGGGAAGTTCGCCTCGCCGGCGTTCTTCCCTGTTCTTCCACCTCGCTCCTCCACCGTACGATTGAGCAGCGACCCCAGTTCTGATCTCCGCCATTGGATCGCGACACGCCTCAACCGTCAGATCGTCCTCGAGCGATCTAATCTCAGCCGACCATCGTCGAACCGTCATCGCACGTTGGGCGCGCGCCACGTGGATAGTGAGCGGCTCTCCGCCGTTCGATCGCGCACGAGGAGATAAGGCGTGGGTATTTTGCACTTTCCCCCTCGCCAAATTCTGTATTCCATTTCAGTCCATAAACTTTAAGCCGTAGTTCAAATATTTCTATAATATTTGCAATTAGAACCTCGTAGTTCTCTTATTTGCACTAAGGTCCTATCCACGTCACCTCACGTGCTCGTGCGCGTGAGGGGGCTGGGTATTTTGCAAGGACCCCCCTGGGGTTTGTTTATTTTGCTTAGGCCCATGAACTTCTTAATTAAGTTGTAAGGTTTTGGAAAAATTGCATAGGAGCCCCTGGAATTTTGTAATATTGCAAGAATACCCCTGCCGGGTCACGTGCCCAGTGCGCGTGAGTTGGACATTTTGCAACGAAACCCCTCCGGGTTTGGGTATTTGTTTTCAGTCCAGAAACTTGTATTTAATGTTATATATTTTTTTGGGAAAATTTGCATGTATGCCCTCGGAATTTCTGTTATTTGCACTTATGCCCCTGCCAGGCTGTGACATTTTTGTGAGCTTCTCGTAATTATTTGGACCATCTTTTTAATTCCAAAAATTCTAAAAATTTGAACTTGAGCTCCTGTTTAATTGTACTTACACTCCATATTTTGCATTGCGTTTTTATTGCATTTTCATATTTATTAAAAATCAAAAACATGCATTTATTTCACTGTTTGCCTTAGAAAACCCATAAAAATTATAAAAACGTTTTGAAAATTCCAAAAAGAATTATATTTTGTGTGTCTCATCATCTATTAGTGTCAGTCCAAAAATCACTAAAAATCTCAAAAGAAAAACCTTAAAAATTCAAAAATACATAAAAACTTCAAAAAAATATATAAAATCAAAGAAAACTCAGAAAAATAGAAACTCAATTCTGTTTGTTCTATATTCCATTCTCTTTAATTGAAAATTAGTGTGAAAAAATTTGGTTGCTGCCTGCTAATTTTAACTCTCATTTTGCTCCCAGCCAGTACCTATTTCATTGTTTTGCCTTATTTCAGTATTTAAAAATACCAAAAACGCTTTGAAAAATACCTAAAAATCACAAAAACAGTAAAAAATCCTAAAAATATCAAAAACATTTTATTTCTGAATTTTTGGTTATTTTTGCATATTTTTATAAATACTTGATCTTGTCTTTTATTGCATTGTTTTTAAATTCCAATATTCAAAAAGAAAATAGAAAAATATAAAATATAAAATTATGAAAATCAGAAAATTAAAAATGCAAATACAAAATTAAAAATTAGATTAAAAAAATAAAAAAATTAAAAATTAAAAACCCACAAAAATTCCTTTGCTTGCTTGCTTAGTGTAGACATCACACACATTCACTTGTGCACATTTGTTTGAATTACCCTGCTTGCTCCCTGTGTTCGAACTCTCTGCATACTTGTCCTTTACATCATTTGTGCAAAGTTAAAAATAAATTTTAACTCCACATTATTTCTAATTTATTGATCTTTAGTGTGGGTTAATTGTTGATTAAATACACTTTATTGTGGGTCGCCGCATTGACATCGGTTGTCTCCGCCTTGTGTGAGACATACTTCTTAGGCCCACGATAATTTGTGTTTATCAGCGATGCCGATACCGTTGATATGGACACTGGCGAATCAGACGATGAAATCGCGCCAGATCAGGCAGAGAATCCCGAGAAAAACATTTCTTCCCTTGTCTTAGAGAGTTTTGTACATAATTCTGAAACTCTCGATGTACAAGCTGATTCCAATGTGAATAAATTTTCTGATTTTCTGACTTCTAATTTTGTTCCTTTTCCTGATGCTTTGTTTGGAAAAGGAAAGAAAAATACCAAAAAGAATACTGTGACTCCAGAGACCGAATAATTACTTAAAGATCACATCTTTCTGAAGATCCCACTTAATGATGCCTTGGATCATTTTCCTACACTCAAGAATCAGTTGAGGAAAAAATGTGCTACATGTAGGAAAAAGAGATCACGAGTTGAGAAGCATATACTGACCAAGGCAACTTCGTGTGCGATTCGGAACAAGGTATCCCAGAAGAAGAAAGATTCGGGAGCTCACTATGTTAATTGCCAGATTGAAGACACTACATTCCATCGTACTCTCTTAGATAATGGTTCCTCGATCAATTTACTTCCATCATCTTTGCTTGATAAGCTCAAGCTAGGTCCTCTCTACAAATCACGAGTGATACTTCAGTTTGTAGATCGATCTGTGAAGAGACCTAGAGGTATGCTGAGGAACATTATCGTGACTGTTCAGGGCTTGCAGTTTCCAGTGGACTTCATCGTCCTCGATATGATGTGCCCTACACAGTTACACCTTGCTCCAGTCATTCTCGGGAGGCCCTTTTTGCAGACAGCAAGAGCACTCTTTAATTATGATGCTGGGAGAGTATCATTCCGTACAGACAACGAAGAGATACACATTGAGATGGAGACAGGATGTAGCAGTCCCATATCAGTATTGTCATTCACTTCAGAGGACACCAGTCTTGCATAAGGTGTTTATTTTGATACTCATGATATCCTATACGTGGATAGGGTAGATCACTTGGTACCTAGTTCTTCAGATGATTGTTCACATACAGAGACAGATTTCATATCAGATTCAGATAAGGCAGTCACCTGTAGTAGACATCTCAGTATCGCAAATTGAAAGTACACATATTACAGCACAAGAGTCTATTGATTACATTGCACATATCATACAGTATATTCAGCGTAGAGAGTCGGATGGTGTGATGCTTACATATATAGACTCCTTCTGTAGTCCGACTCCAGAGACGCATATTCCAGAAATGAGATCTATGCCATGTACAGAATTCACTTATAGAGGAGGCTCTACTTTTCCAGCCAATGATCAGTACGCACATAAAAACCAGAAAATTCAATATGATCCTGGATGAGGTGATCTATTTTGTACAAGAATCATGATCATCCTTTCATTTCATCTCATCCTGTACAAATTCTTTTGAGCCATTCGATTCTGGAGGTCCACAACACTTGTATATACTTCATAGACCACAATCGTCCCCATTTTTGCTCGACTTCTATGCTTAGGATACCAGATCCTAAGTATAGGGGGGATCGATTGTCCGCTGATTCACGTTTTATATTTTGTTCTGATTCTTTTGTATATCCTTTCTTCTCCACAAATCACTGGTCTTCGATTTTTGGCTACACTCTTTCTATACTTAGGATGCCTTATCCTAAGTATAGGGGGGACCGAGTGATTCCGATG
Organism: Ottelia alismoides; assembly: GCA_037367405.1. Taxonomy (NCBI): domain Eukaryota; kingdom Viridiplantae; phylum Streptophyta; class Magnoliopsida; order Alismatales; family Hydrocharitaceae; genus Ottelia; species Ottelia alismoides. Next base: position 794,817 of record JAZKJV010007071.1, on the reverse strand, counting down.
AGTTCGTATTACTTATACCTTTTAAACTCTCGTTATTTATTCTTTTCACTCAGTCATCATGTTTTTGTTCTCCCGTTATACTTACGATTATCAGATCGTAACTATAGGGGGAGCGTTGACTGACTTATCTCGTATATTCTTTTCACCCACTTTTACTTAGCACGAGTTATGTCCTCCTTTTTCTCCATTGACGCTATGAGGACATAGCTCAAGCTAAGTATAGGGGGTGTGTATATATTGTATATATACTTTTATCCATAACTCGTATTTTGATGTATTTTCTTAATCTATAAAATCCATAAAAAGTGGGTAAGGGTTAATTCAATATCTATTTATATATTTATTTATTATTTATAAAATATTTGTAAATAAGTAAAATATGTTTAAAACTTGTATTTAAAAGCCGTAACTAAAATATGTATTTAAAATTCGTATAATATTCACTTAAAAACTTATTTATTAAAACATGTGTAAAAATTATTTAATCCTTGTAAAACTTTTCTGTAGATAAAAACCGTAAAAGTTATTAGATACTTAACCCAAATAAAATACATCTTGTAAAACCTGTGAATAAAAAGAATTTGTTTATAAAAACCAGAAAATCCATAAAAATACAAAACCCTAAAAGACATAAAAATCGCAAAAGCCGTAAAATTCATAAAAACGAGTAAAAATCAGAAAATATACTTCACAAAAACATGGTTGCATTTGCATTCGCATTTTTCAGAATAAGTTTGATTTCTAGAACTAAAGATTGAGTCTAGTCTAAAGGATGGAGCTTGATCACAGCTTTTAACTTCCATTGTAAGGAGCCTAGTTAGGAACGGGAATTTAGACTCTTCAGGTCTGTGACTTAAATATTTGGGTTCTAAAAGACCATGTTCGGGAAATCAAATCATCTGTGCTTAAGTAGACCATTTGGTGTCATCCGTATAATTCTACACCAATGAACCAATCTTGAACACATGCACTCCGCACTTAGCTCAACTTGTATAGAGTTGTGAAGAGCTGTACATCTTGGTAGTGCGTTTCTATCCTTATCTTTGCGGCATCGAAGTCTAAAGACGGGAGAGATTGGGGTTGCGATAGTTGCTTCGGATGAGGGAAGGATCTGCTGACACAATTTTTCTAAGACCTCAAAAAAGGGACGGAACAAAAGATGTTATATCTGTTAAGGCACAAAAGGATGAATGCAGTGCAAGCAAATTACAAAGTCGAAGCAAAGCAGAAGCCACCAAATAAGACCACAATGGTCCAAGCTTCCACCAAAAATGCATGCACATCTTAGTGGAGACTCACCTACACCGGTTGAGTTTCACAAGGAGATGCTTCTACGTTGGTCGCACTCCACTTCTTTTCTCATTCTTCTATCTTCTCTCTATATTCGATTGTGGACATAACAGAACTGAACTCAGAAGGAAATACCTCCCTCCCTGAGGAAATAGTAGCAGGATGAGGAAGCAATAGAAGTGTATAGCCGGGATTGACGGTTTCTTCGATTCTCTAAGCAGGAAGAGCTAAATCAATTCACACACTGTACAAGTTGACTACAAGGATGATAGAGTTTGCGGTATGGATAAGTGAGTCTGAAATAGCGGATGAAGTGATCTTGAATAAGGATTGTTGGAACTTAAGGACTGTTGAGGGTAAAATGCTAATCCTAGTTAAGGCTCCGACAAAATGCTAGTTTCAGGCCGATCGAGCTCTGTCCTTTGTCTGTTCTCATGAATTGGTTTAGAAAAACAAATTCATTCTAACTTTCTTTCTTTTTCACTTACTTTTTCAAAATAAGTATTTGCTAAGGGACTAGCAAAGTTTAAGTATAGGGGGTTGATGAATCCATGATTCATTAACTTTTCTGTCGCATTTTGTCTTACAACCCTTAACAAATGCATGTAAATATTCATTAATTCTCATCTTTTAACAAAACCTCATTCATGTATAAATATTATTAACCATCAAAATCATGTAAATAAATAAAAGACAAAGAAAAAAAACAAAAGGCAGATTGGATATATGTATATATGTACAATATGACTTAAAATATAAATATAACTGTAAGGTATATTTATAGCCTAACCTCCAAGACCAAGTCAGCATGGATTGGTCGACAAACCAAAAAGTAGGGGGAGATAAGGAAAGAAAACCCTAAAAATAAATTAAGTCATACTCCATACACTTTTCATAAAATAAATACAAAACTTCAAAGATTTTTAATTAATTCATATGTCCATATTTCTCACCAAACTCTTTTCCTAATTATTTCTAAAAATGTATATAAAAATCTAAAATTAGTTAAAAATATTACCCTATATATACCAAGAAATCCAGCTTATAAATTCTCAAAATCTCAACTTCCAAACATCATAACTTCCTCATAAGAACTCCGATTTCACTCTACTCACCTTTAAAGTTCATAAAATAATATTCTTTAAGTAATAAAGGTGGTCTCATTGAATTCGGAGTCCGTTTGCAAAAGGTCGGTTTTGGGACCAAATGACAACGGGGTTTCTGGGCTATTTATTTTATATAACACACATTATTTATAGTTTTCATAATTTTATAATTTCTAAATATTTTTACGATCTTATAATTTAACTCTAATTTATTTCATAATTTTTGGAGCTTATTTATTACTTTAATAAAATCAAAAACATTAAAACATAGGTAAAAATGAACAAGCTAACTTATATCCTTATTTATTAATATATGTAAATTAATTTATTAAAATCTCTAAAAATTTACACAACTCTTACTTATTGTTCTCATAATTACGAAAATATAAAATTAATTTTTAGTTATTTATTTATTAAATTAAAAATCCAAAACCTATTTAAATACACATATTTATTAATATAATATTTATATTTTGAGTAATATTTATTATTTATAAAAAGTAATTATTCCATAAATTAGATAAATAATTTATTTACATTTCTTGTATTTATACCTATTTAAAATAACATTAAATACTATTTAATATTGATTTTAGAAGTATTTTACAATTACTGGCCAACCAGGTGCTGACACGTGTCAGCACCTGGTTCATCTTCTTCAAAGCAACTCAAACAGAATCTGTTATGGTCGGCCATCTTCCCCGAATTCTCCAGCTGGCATCTTAATTCCTTCCGACGATTTCTACCCTTAGATCTCTTCACCTAACAACCCTCTCCATAGCCCATCCTTGGATCTAACTTGGAGTCCACGCAATTGAGTTATATAAAGCTCCAAACATCGCCATTTTTAACTAACTTTCCAGCCATCTAAGCTTTCCATCTCCAGTGGCCGACCCCTATTCTTCCTCGCCTCGCTCCGCTCGCTCAGGAGGTGACAGCTCCGCTCGAAGGTGCCCGCGTGGGAGAGGGATCATCGAAGGAGGTTCCAAGACGCTCTTTAGCCTTGCATCACCACCGTCGTGTGCGTGGAGCTCCGGCCAAGGTCGACCGTCGAGCATTCTCAGAGGAAAATACACTTTTGATATCCCCAGACCTCTTTCTCCATATTTCTCTAATTTTCTCCTTGATCTTCGTGTATCTATTAGCGATATTAAGTTGTCATTAGGACACTTAATCATCCTACTTAGGCGCGTAATCCAAATCTACTTCCAATCGTATCAAAACCAATTCAAATCGCATCTTATTTCATCATCATTCTCACGTAATTTTCAATAACTCTGGAAACCTCATTTTTCGCCATGTTTTGATCTTGCGACTTCTCAATCTATTGGCCGATTCTACGTGGATCGAGCATGAAATTGCGTTGTTTGCAGATCCATCTTCAATCAGGAGCATCTTCACGCATCTGGAAGCTATCATCATCAAAGAAATCGTAGTCCAAAGAAGTGCAACAACCAGGAACTCAACCTCCAGGATTTGTGGACCTTCATCTTCATCGTGCCTCCACCGCAGCTCGGAGCCGCCTTCGCCGGCCACCTACCGCGGGCGAGCTCTAGGGGTGGAGGAGCCACCCCTCTGGCCCTGCCGGAGAGCCCAAGTCGACGACGTTCGCCGGAGAAAAGTCGGAGAAGATGCCTACTTGCAACAGCTGCTCAACCGCTCAAGAACAAATTCAAGAACAGTCGAAGAACAGTTTGGCGACACGTGGCTTCCGCGCGAGCGTCCAATCGCGTCGAACAACTTCTAATCTCAGCCGTCAGCACCGAACCGGTGTGAATTTTGCACAATAAATCTAGAAGCTTTCCAGCAATTCAAGCCCGCTCCTCAAGTTTCCAAAAATTACATTTAGGTCCCTCCGCAGGGACTTAAATGTAAAAACATTTATTTTTCTTTCAAAACAGTCCTTTGAGGATGTTTTTGCAATAAATTCTAGATATTTTTCTTGCGCTTATGCCCCTGGGATATAGAGGATCTTTGGACCTCGTTTGACTTCATTTTTCATCGATTTCTTTAGGGTAGTTACGCAACTACCTCAGCAAGTTTGTATTAAATTTTTGTGTCTTTTTCTCGTGTTTTCATCATGTTTTGATTCTTCGAAAACTGCCTTCGTTTCATTTTGCTTTCATGTGTAGTTTGAGCCCGTTGCTCAGCTTTTTACCTATTATATCATTTCAACTATATTTTCCCTATATTTCACCTATTATGTAATAAATAAATCTTTTGAAAAATATCCCTTTTGGAAATTAAATAAAAATTTGAAAAGATTAAAATCAAATAAAAAATTGAAAATAAAAATTCATTAAAAAGTGTTTCTTTCTCTGATCACTTTAAGAAGAGATAAAATAAAGTTGCAAAAATATTTCCTTAAAGAAATCAAAGTTTTCTATTCTACCTCGTTGAGTTCAACCCAGGCACACTTACTTGGATAAATAAATAGTGTAGGTTTTTCCGAAAACCGAATTTGTTTGATTTGAGTTAAGATCTGTTTTTGCGGCTTTTTTTACACTAACATCTTCATACTCTAAAAAGTCGCGAGCTGATTTTAGCCACATCGGGAGGAGATTGAAATCATCCTCCACACAAGGATAGCCAAGAGCAGTCTGTACAGTGGCATCCTCGGGGTCAATGGTGGGACAGGGTATGAATGGATGTGTGTTCACAGAATCTGGCAGATGGACACTCTCCTCACAGTTTGAATCGATCATGTGTCTCCTGAAATCTTTTTGTATTTCTAAAATTTTCTCTTTTTTTGTATTTTGGGCGATTACAAGCTCTCATGGAAATCTTCAATCAAGTCCAAACCATCATATCGTAAAGCATAAATATGGATCTTATTTAGGCAAGTGAGGTCAATCCTTGAATTCATATGCTCCATGAAATGGGACAAAGTCTCAAGTGTGGACATCACGAGAGGTGACTCCAACAAGTCAGTCTTGGGAGGAAGTAAAGGTGGAAAATCTAAGGGTGGATGTGGATAAAAATCTGAGGACTGAAATTGTGGATGAGGTGAGTATGTACAAAATCAAGAACAAAGTCCTCCTGGAAAAAGGGAGGTAGGGCGGTTGAAGTGTACGAGGAATCCACAAAATCCAAATAAAAATAACTCTAGTCGGCCATCTCGAAACAGAAGGAAAACGATCGGGAGAGCACGAAGGTAAAATAAAGAGAAGTGAGAAAAAGGCACAAATGCGCAGAATCGATTGAGTATGCACACAAACAAACACAAACAAATGCACACAAAACAAACCCCTTAATTTATCTACTAAACTCGGTGAAGTCCGTGAAAGTTCGGTCTTTTTACGTTGTTTGTTTTGGAGTTAGATGAAAATCACAAAATTGTACAAACACTTAGGTTGGCTTGATGGGATTGGGGCACTAACCTTAGTGTGTACGCGAACAATTAAAACGAGTACAATGAGGGGATTACTCGCCTCAAGAAATTATTTTTCCTTTTAGTATTTTTTTAGGGTCTAGTAGTTTTAGCAGTCCCAATTTATTGCTCTCACTTTTTTGGATTTTTAATAAGGAATGCATGTTCCTATCGAGGAATCAATTTTTTTAAGCTCCTAGGTGGTCAAAATCAGAGGTAGAGTTGGAAAAGCAATGCGAGGCAAAACTATGATGTATGCTAAAGAGAAATGCTCACCTTGTGACTCTACATGTAAAGATGTTCAACGATGAAATATGCAAATGCAGAAATCATTTGCATATTGAAACCTACACTATATGCAAATGCAACCGATGAAATCATCCTATATGTAGAAATTTCTATTAGCATGAAGAATCAATGTTAATGACTCAGAATGGAACATAATGGTCTAGTCTTGGAGTCTCCTCAGTGCCCACAACAGTGGATCTTGCAAACGTTGTGTGGAGGACTCTCGTTGTGCATGGTTTTGAGACTAAGTGAGAAGTAATTTAATATTTGACTAGATCTAAACATTTTCTGTAGGAGCATGCAATGATGATTAAGTGTTTGGACCTAATACTATCGACAAGTAAGTCCTAAAGCTAGGGATCAATCACATAAAAAGAAAGGAAAAAAATCAGAAAAAAAATAAAAAAATACAAAGACAACATGGCAAAACGATGAGGCCCCCAAGAGAACAATCCCTCGAGCACTGGATCTTGTAAAGTGTGGCACAGTCCTGAATTATTACAATTTATAATGCCTCTCTCACTCACTTTAAATTACAAGATATCTAAATAAAATAAATGCTCAAAATATGACTGTCTTAGCATGTCCTCCAAGCTTCCTTTTATGCTAGGTCAGAAATCTCACGCTGGCTTCACGTGTGTGCGTAGGTGCCTTGAGTAAAGTGCCTCCCTCACTCTGTGGTTCCTCGCACAAAGTCAACAAGAGATGGTGATTAGACAAGTCACAATAATACAAATAAACGAGAAAAATAAATAAAGCATAAAATAGATAAATAATCATAGTCAAGCAAAAAACCAAGCTAAGTGCAGTTGTTCCCCAACAATGACACCAATTGATAACAAGAATTTCATATGAGTCTAAATATGTATCACACAAGGCGGAGATAGTCGTTGTGGTGACCCACGAAAAACCCAAATTAGTCAACAATTAACCCGCAAATAATGATCGATCAATGAAATAAAGGTGGAGTTAAATTTTATTATAACTCTACAATGGATGTGTACAGTGCAGGTATGTGTAAAGTGTAGAACACAGGGAGCAAGCATGATAGATCGGGTAAGTTAATGCACAAAAGTGATTGTGAGCTTACTTATCTATATGTTCTTTTTTATGGGTTTTTATTTTTTTTAAATAATTTATTTATTTTTTTATATTTATGTAAAATGATTTTTAATTTTATTTTTTATTTTTTCTTTTAATGTTTTTATATTTATATTTTTTAACTTTATAAAAGAGGAATAATACATATAAGGTTATATAAAAGGTATATATAAAATATAAATAAATATAGATATAAATACTAATAACAATATTCAAAATAAGGGAAATAAAAAATTTTGGGTTTTAAATAATTCTTTACTATTTTTGTGATTATATATATAATTTTGTAATTTTTTATATTTTTAATGTAAAAAATGCTCTAAAAGAAGGTTTAATTAAATAGTCGAAACTAAATAGAGATGAAAAATAGAAAACAATATCAAAATTTCTCCAAATTAATTTTCATATAATAATATAGAAAAATGTAAAATAAAAAAATGATTTTTGGAATTTTGGGAATTAGAATTTTATAAAGATTTTTGGAGTTTTCTTTTATAATTTTAAGGATTTTTGGTCTAAAGTTGTAAAATAACTAAATAAATACAAAATATATTTTTTGGATTTTTTCAAAAACATTTTTTATTTTTTTAAATAGTCACAATCAATAATGAATCCCAATCTAAACGTTGTTGCTCGACAGCAACGGCGTCATTTGATAAGTGAGATTTGACGAGGGTCAAAATATGTCTCACACTAGGCAGAGACAAAGTCATTGTGGCGACCACTCACAAAACCCCAATTAGTCAACAATTAACTCACAATGATGATCAAACAATGAAAAGCAAGATTTGGAGTTAAAATTTATTATAACCCTACAAAAGATGTGTATTGGTGCAAGTAATGTAGAGGTCGAACAGAGGGAACAAGCACGTAGATTGGGGCACAAAATGCTCAAAATGAATGTGATGTATTTGTCTATATGTATTATATTTTTGTGGGTTTTTTATTCTATATTTTTTATTTTATTTTTTTGATTTTATATTTTTATATTTGATTTTTAATTTCCTGATTTCGTATTTTCTTTTGTATTTTATATTTTTTTATTTTCTTTCTCTTTTAATATATATACAACTATATATAAGATATATATACAATATAAATAAAAGAGAGATAAAATGTACATAGAAATAGGTAAAAATATAGAAAATAAATTCTATTTGTGCTTGTATTTTTCTGATCTTTTTGTGATTTTTCATGTATTTTTGCTATTTTTTTGGTATTTTTAAAGTCCAAAATACTCAAAACAATGAAAAAATATATACCCGAAATCAAAATAAAAATTAAAAATAGTAAACAGAGTGAAGACATTTCCAAATTAATGTTTATATAAAGATAATCATATAGAGAAAATCCAGAGGTAAAAAATAGATTTTAAGATTTTTAAGGATTTTTTATATTTTTATAAAAGTTTTAGGGGTTTTTCAATTTTTATGAGTTTTATTTTATATTTTTTAGTTATTTTTATCCTGGAAGTTAAAAATGCTTAAATAAGAAAATATATTTGGGGGGGTTACTAAAAGTTTTTATAATTTTTCTGTATTTTCTAATGCAAATAGGGATAAAAACGTATGTTTTTAATCTTTTATAAATAATAAAATGCTTCAAAATGAAAAAATAAAAAAAAGGTGTGAAAGAGTGTTGTAATAGGAACTTAAATCTATTTTTTGAGAATTTTTCGAATTTTATAGATGCCAAGAGAAACTACACTACTAGTAAAGGCATTTTGTAAATAAAAAAAAGGATCAGGACAAAGTGTAATTTCTACAAGAATTTATAACTGAATATTAACCTTCTTGGATGAATACAAAAATCGAAACCCGCGAGGGATTCTATGCAAAATCACCAAGAGCACGGGAGTGGTCACGTGCGCTCGAGTAGGGGAATGTTTGTAATTCCACAAGACTTAGGGGATAACTAGCAAATTTACCAAAAAGTTTACACTGCAAAAAATACTCAAGGATTAAATAGAAATATAAAAATGCCCAGGGTCCAAACCGCAAAAATTCCACCTCACGTGAAGCATCACGTGATGTGGCGTGGCCTAGACTGAAGTGTAATTATGCAATGTTTAGTGGCCTTTCTGCAAATATTACAAACCTATTTAAACTGCAAATGAAAGTTTTTTTGAATAGGAAATGCAAAAAGTAGGCTGGGTAAAGTTGCAAAATGCCCACCCAATGGCGCGATCGAACGACGCCAATTGCTTCACTAATCCACGTGTCACAATGAAGGGGCCCGATGATGGTTCGATGCGAACGGTGGCGATTTGAACTCCACAGCTGATCAAGTGGCGGATGCACGCAGAGATCGGAAGATGGTTGCTCCCCTAGAAGATTGAGGCCTCATCCAACGACAGGGGAGGCGGGTGGATGATCTGGGAAGAACTCCACCGGGGCGAAGTTCTACCGGCGAGATCTCCCTCCTCCTTCGTCTTGTGCAGCTCCAAAATGGCTCGAACTATCCCAGAGGTGGTCCCCTATGGATTGGAGGCGTCAAAAGGTGCCAACGAATACCGGAGCGGTCAAAAGAGGCTGGTAGAACGGTGGAGCTCCATGAGCCTCTGACAAACCACAAAATCACCTCCAGGTGTGCATGACGATTCCTGGACCTGCAAAACAAAGTGCGAGGGTTGATGGTAAAATGCCTTGATCTCGTAGCAGTGCAATTGGGTAGAGAATGACAAGAAAGGAGCACCCCGGAGCATGCTCCGGTGAGATGACATCGAAGGTGATCGGTTTGGTTTCAGTCAAAAAGAAGGGAACGGATCGATGCCTAACGCTAAGGCTACCGTAGAAGTACAGGAAACTGGAACTCACCGGCTGTAAGGCGGGGACGTATACCTCGACGACCTATGGCCGGAGATGGAGGTGGAGCCGCTCCTCAGCCTACCTAACGACACCTCCAAGGAGCCGGAGAGCTCCCTATCACCTTGCTCGGTCGAGGGATCCAAGAAGGAATGCCAAAGCAGGTCAAACAGGGATCAAACTTGGGCTCGAAGGTCGGGTAGGATTATGTACAGGGAGGTCTGCTTGCTCAAAGATCGAAGGAGATGGGGAGAATCTCAGCTCCAATCCTCGAGGCAATCCTTGGGCGTGTAAGGTGGAGCCTCGAGGAGAAAAAGTGTAGAAGAGACTATCGCAAAAGGATGTAAGGAAATGCCTCGGAAAATCTACATAGATAGACAAAAATGCAACTCTGACATAGATCAGACCACATTCAGAGAGGTGACCAAGGTCAACCAACAAATCAATCTGGTTGGTCCACGTGGACCAACCAAAAAAATCCTTGGTAAAAAGATTTATAAATTCAATTTAAAATAATAAAAGATTTTAGTAATTGTAGGTTATTAAATAAAAAATGTTTATTGCTTTCGGAGTTATTTTATTATGATTGTCATTTATATTTTTAAGGTTTGTAATTACAAAATTACTTTTTGAAGGATATATACAGGTATATTTGTCCATATATTTTAATCTTCTAATTTTATTTTGTATATTTAATTTTATTAATTAAATTTATTATTTTACAAATTTATAACTTATTTTTATATACTCAAATATATTTTGATTTTATTTTCCTGATGTATTTTATATAATTAAATAAATAGTTGTATTATCTATATAGGTATAGGTATTTTACCTATGTGTTTTATACATGTATTTTATTTTTATGTTTTCTTGAACATTTTATTCATGTTTTAATATATACATATATTATAATTAATAATTACCAAATTTCATAAATATAAAATTATAAAAATAATCAATAATAAATAAAAAGAATATTTTAATCGGTATAACTATACGATAGGGGTCCAAAACCTAACTTTCAAACCGTAACTCCAAAAGATATGAAACCACCTTTGTTAAATAGCTTATTAAAATCTATATACAATTAAAGATATTTTGATATATTTTGAGGTTTTATTTGAGAGATACAGGTCTGGGAAGTTGGGATTTTGGAATCTTATTCATATGGTATCTTTTTATTTATACATTATTTTGGTATGAAATCAATTTTATATTTTTCTATATTTATTTATCTACAGATTTCATTTACAAAGTTTCTTTATTTGAATTATAAAAAGTGGAACTAAAAATAGATCCCAAAGATGAATAAGAATGAATTAAATAAAAGGATTTTTTATTGTATTTGGCCCTTATCTCCCCCTACTTTATTACTTGTCGACCTAGTCATCAAGATGCCTAGATCTCAGGGTTTCGGGTCATAAAATATTTTCAATATTTTAATTTTTTTCTTTTCTTTTTTTATTCTATAATTTTGTCTTTAAAAACTGTATTTTATACACTTTTTGTACAATAATGGATGAATGATAAAATTCATGAATTAAGGATATTTACACGCATTTACTAGGGTTTTTAAGGCCAAAATGATAGAATAAAGATGATGAAACGGAGATTCATTATCCCCTATACTTGCCTTTACTAGTCCCTAGCAAACACTTATGCAATATGTGAAGAAAAGAAAAAGAAAGAAAACAGTCCTTTGAGGACCTTTTTGCAATAATTTCTAGATATTTTTCTTGCGCTTATGCCCCTGGGCTATAGAGGATCTTTGGACCTCGTTTGACTTCATTTTTCATCGATTTCTTTAGGGTAGTTACGCAACTACCCCATTAAGTTTGTATTAAATTTTCGTGTCTTTTTCTCATGTTTTCATCGTGTTTTGATTCTTCGAAAACTGCCTTCGTTTCATTTTGCTTTCATGTGTAGTTTGAGCCCGTTGCTCGGCTTTTTACCTATTATATCATTTCACCTATATTTTCCCTATATTTCACCTATTATGTAATAAATAAATCTTTTGAAAAATATCCCTTTTGGAAATTAAATAAAATTTTGAAAAGATTAAAATCAAATAAAAAATTGAAAATAAAAATTCATTAAAAAGTGTTTCTTTCTCTGATCACTTTAAGAAGAGATAAAATAAAGTTGCAAAAACATTTCCTTAAAGAAATCAAAGTTTTCTATTCTACCTCGTTGAGTTCGACCCAGGCACACTTACTTGGATAAATAAATAGTGTAGGTTTTTCCGAAAATCGAATTTGTTTGATTTGAGTTAAGATCTGTTTTTACGGCTTTTTCTACACCAACATCTTCATACTCTAAAAGCCGCGAGCTGATTTTAGCCACATCGGGAGGAGATTGAAATCATCCTCCACACAAGGATAGCCAAGAGCAGTCTGTACAGTGGCATCCTCGGGGTCAATGGTGGGATAGGGTATGAATGGATGTGTGTTCACAGAATCTGGCAGATGGACACTCTCCTCACAGTTTGAATCGATCATGTGTCTCCTGAAATCTTTTTGTATTTCTAAAATTTTCTCTTTTTTTGTATTTTGGGCAATTACAAGCTCTCATGGAAATCTTCAATCAAGTCCAAACCATCATATCGTAAAGCATAAATATGGATCTTATTTAGGCAAGTGAGGTCAATCCTTGAATTCATATGCTCCATGAAATGGGACAAAGTCTCAAGTGTGGACATCACGAGAGGTGACTCCAACAAGTCAGTCCTGGGAGGAAGTAAAGGTGGAAAATCTAAGGGTGGATGTGGATAAAAATCTGAGGACTGAAATTGTGGATGAGGTGAGTATGTACAAAAATCAAGAACAAAGTCCTCCTGGAAAAAGGGAGGTAGGGCGGTTGAAGTGTACGAGGAATCCACAAAATCCAGATAAAAATAACTCCAGTCGGCCATCTCGAAACAAAAGGAAAACGATCGGAAGAGCACGAAGGTAAAATAAAGAGAAGTGAGAAAAAGGCACAAATGCACAGAATCGATTGAGTATGCACACAAACAAACACAAACAAATGCACACAAAACAAACCCCTTAATTTATCTACTCAACTCGATGAAGTCCGCGAAAGTTCGATCTTTTTACGTTGTTTGTTTTGGAGTTAGATGAAAATCACAAATTTATACAAATACTTAGGTTGGCTTGATGGGATTGGGGCACTAACCTTAGTGTGTACGCGAACATTTAAAACGAGTACAATGAGGGGATTACTCGCCTCAAGAAATTATTTTTCCTTTTAGTATTTTTTAGGGTCTAGTAGTTTTAGCAGTCCCAATTTATTGCTCTCACTTTTTTGGATTTTTAATAAGGAATGCATGTTCCTATCGAGGAATCAATTCTTTAAAGCTCCTAGGTGGTCAAAATCAGAGGTAGTGTTGGAAAAGCAATGCAAGGCAAAACTATGATGTATGCTAAAGAGAAATGCTCACCTTGTGACTCTACATGTAAAGATGTTCAACAGAATTGAAACCTACACTATATGCAAATGCAACCGATGAAATCATCCTATATGTAGAAATTTCTATTAGCATGAAGAATCAATGTTAATGACTCAGAATGGAACATAATGGTCTAGTCTTGGAGTCTCCTCAGTGCCCACAACAGTGGGTCTTGCAAACGTTGTGTGGAGGACTCTCGTTGTGCATGGTTTTGAGACTAAGTGAGAAGTAATTTAATATTTGACTAGATCTAAACATTTTCTGTAGGAGCATGCAATGATGATTATGTTTGGACCTAATACTATCGACAAGTAAGTCCTAAAGCTAGGGATCAATCACATAAAAAGAAAGGAAACAAAATCAGAAAACAAATAAAAAATACAAAGACAACGTGGCAAAACGATGAGGCCCCCAAGAGAACAATCCCTCGAGCACTGGATCTTGTAAAGTGTGGCACAGTCCCAAATTATTACAATTTATAATGCCTCTCTCACTCACTTTAAATTACAAGATGTCTAAATAGAATAAATGCTCAAAATATGACTGTCTTATCAAGTCCTCCAAGCTTCCTTTTATGCTAGGTCAGAAATCTCACGCTGGCTTCACGTGGGTGCGCAGGTGCCTTGAGTAAAGTGCCTCCCTCACTCTATGGTTCCTCGCACAAAGTCAACAAGAGATGGTGATTAGACAAGTCACAATAATACAAATAAACGAGAAAAATAAATAAAGCATAAAATAGATAAATAGTCATAGTCAAGCAAAAAACCAAGCTAAGTGCAGTTGTTCCCCAACAATGACACCAGTTGATAACTAGAATTTCATATGAGTCTAAATATGTATCACACAAGGCGGAGATAGTCGTTGTGGTGACCCACGAAAAACCCAAATTAGTCAACAATTAACCCACAAATAATGATCGAGCAATGAAATAAAGGTGGAGTTAAATTTTATTATAACTCTACAATGGATGTGTACAGTGCAGGTATGTGTAAAGTGTAGAACACAGGGAGCAAGCATGATAGATCGGGCAAGTTAATGCACAAAAGTGATTGTGAGCTTACTTATCTATATGTTCTTTTTTATGGGTTTTTATTTTTTAAATAATTTATTTATTTTTTTATATTTATGTAAAATGATTTTTAATTTTATTTTTTATATTTTCTTTTAATGTTTTTATATTTATATTTTTTAACTTTATAAAAGAGGAATAATACATATAAGGTTATATAAAAGGTATATATAAAATATAAATAAATATAGATATAAATACTAATAACAATATTCAAAATAAGGGAAATAAAAAATTTTTGGGTTTTAAATAATTCTTTACTATTTTTGTGATTATATATATATATATAATTTTGTAATTTTTTATATTTTTAATGTAAAAAAAATGCTCTAAAAGAATGTTTAATTAAATAATCGAAACTAAATAGAGATGAAAAATAGAAAACAATATCAAAATTTCTCCAAATTAATTTTCATATAATAATAATATAGAAAAATATAAAATAAAAAAATGATTTTTGGAATTTTAGGAATTAGAATTTTATAAAGATTTTTGGAGTTTTCTTTTATAATTTTAAGGATTTTTGGTCTAAAGTTGTAAAATAACTAAATAAATACAAAATATATTTTTTCGATTTTTTTTCAAAAACATTTTTTATTTTTTTAAATAGTCACAATCAATAATGAATCCCAATCTAAACATTGTTTCTCGACAGCAACGGCGTCATTTGATAAGTGAGATTTGACGAGGGTCAAAATATGTCTCACACTAGGCAGAGACAAAGTCGTTGTGGCGACCACTCACAAAACCCCAATTAGTCAACAATTAACTCACAATGATGATCAAACAATGAAAAGCAAGATTTGTAGTTAAAATTTATTATAACCCTACAAAAGGTGTGTATTGGTGCAAGTAATGTAGAGGTCGAATAGAGGGAACAAGTAGGTAGATTGGGGCACAGAATGCTCAAAATGAATGTGATGTATTTGTCTATATGTATTATATTTTTGTGGGTTTTTTATTCTATATTTTTTATTTTATTTTTTTTTGATTTTATATTTTTATATTTGATTTTTAATTTCCTGATTTCGTATTTTCTTTTGTATTTTATATTTTTTATATTTTCTTTCTCTTTAAATATATATACAACTATATATAAGATATATATACAATATAAATAAAAGAGAGATAATATGTATATAGAAATAGGTAAAAATATAGAAAATAAATTCTATTTGTGTTTGTATTTTTCTGATCTTTTTGTGATTTTTCATGTATTTTGCTATTTTTTGGTATTTTTAAAGTCCAAAATACTCAAAACAATGAAAAAATATATACCCGAAATCAAAATGAAAATTAAAAATAGTAAACATAGTGAAGACATTTCCAAATTAATGTTTATATAAAGATAATCATATAGAGAAAATCCAGAGGTAGAAAATAGATTTTAAGATTTTTAAGGATTTTTTATATTTTTATAAAAGTTTTAGGGGTTTTTCAATTTTTATGAGTTTTATTTTATATTTTTTAGTTATTTTTATCCTGTAAGTTAAAAATGCTTAAATAAGAAAATATATTTGGGGGGGTTACTAAAAGTTTTTATAATTTTTCTGTATTTTCTAATGCAAATAGGGATAAAAATGTATGTTTTTAATCTTTTATAAATAATAAAATGCTTTAAAATGAAAAATAAAAAAAGGTGTGAAAGAGTGTTGTAACAGGAACTTAAATCTATTTTTTGAGAATTTTTCAAATTTTATAGATGCCAAGAGAAACTACACTACTAGTAAAGGCATTTTGTAAATAAAAAAAAGGATCAGGCCAAAGTGTAATTTCTACAAGAATTTATAACTGAATATTAACCTTCTTGGATGAATACAAAAATCAAAACCCGCGAGGGATTCTATGCAAAATCACCAAGAGCACGGGAGTGGTCACGTGCGCTCGAGTAGGGGAATGTTTGTAATTCCACAAGACTTAGGGGATAACTAGCAAATTTACCAAAAAGTTTACACTGCAAAAAATACTCAAGGATTAAATAGAAATATAAAAATGCCCAGGGTCCAAACCGCAAAAATTCCACCTCACGTGAAGCATCACGTGATGTGGCGTGGCCTAGACTGAAGTGTAATTATGCAATGTTTAGTGGCCTTTCTGCAAATATTACAAACCTATTTAAACTGCAAATGAAAGTTTTTTTGAATAGGAAATGCAAAAAGTAGGCTGGGTAAAGTTGCAAAATGCCCACCCAATGGCGCGATCGAACGACGCCAATTGCTTCACTAATCCACGTGTCACAATGAAGGGGCCCAATGATGGTTCGATGCGAATGGTGGCGATTTGAACTCCACAGCTGATCAAGTGGCGGATGCACGCAGAGATCGGAAGATGGTTGCTCCCCTGGAAGATTGAGGCCTCATCCAACGACAGGGGAGGCGGGTGGATGATTTGGGAAGAACTCCACCGGGGCGAAGTTCTACCGGCGAGATCTCCCTCCTCCTTCGTCTTGTGCAGCTCCAAAATGGCTCGAACTATCCCAGAGGTGGTCCCCTATGGATTGGAGGCGTCAAAAGGTGCCAACGAATACCGGAGCGGTCAAAAGAGGTTGGTAGAACGGTGGAGCTCCATGAGCCTCTGACAAACCACAAAATCACCTCCAGGTGTGCATGACGATTCCTGGACCTGCAAAACAAAGTGCGAGGGTTGATGGTAAAATGCCTTGATCTTGTAGCAGTGCAATTGGGTAGAGAATGACAAGAAAGGAGCACCCCGGAGCATGCTCCGGTGAGATGACATCGAAGGTGATCGGTTTGGTTTCAGTCAAAAAGAAGGGAATGGATCGATTCCTAACGCTAAGGCTACCGTAGAAGTACAGGAAAAGGTAAAGAAACTGGAACTCACCGGCTGTAAGGCGGGGACGTATACCTCGACGACCTGTGGCCGGAGATGGAGGTGGAGCCGCTCCTCAGCCTACCTAACGACACCTCCAAGGAGCCGGAGAGCTCCCTATCACCTTGCTCGGTCGAGGGATCCAAGAAGGAATGCCAAAGCAGGTCAAACAGGGATCAAACTTGGGCTCGAAGGTCGGGTAGGATTATGTACAAGGAGGTCTGCTTGCTCAAAGATCGAAGGAGATGGGGAGAATCTCAGCTCCAATCCTCGAGGCAATCCTTGGGCGTGTAAGGTGGAGCCTCGAGGAGAAAAAGTGTAGAAGAGACTATCGCAAAAGGATGTAAGGAAATGCCTCGAAAAATCAACAAAGATAGACAAAAATGCAACTCTAACATAGATCAGACCACATTCAGAGAGGTGACCAAGGTCAACCAACAAATCAATCTGGTTGGTCCACGTGGACCAACCAAAAAATCCTTGGTAAAAAGATTTATAAATTCAATTTAAAATAATAAACGATTTTAGTAATTTTAGGTTATTAAATAAAAAATGTTTATTGCTTTCGGAATTATTTTATTATGATTGTCATTTATTTTTTCAAGGTTTGTAATTACAAAATTACTTTTTGAAGGATATATACAGGTATATTTGTCCATATATTTTAATCTTCTAATTTTATTTTGTATATTTAATTTTATTAATTAAATTTATTATTTTACAAATTTATAACTTATTTTTATATACTCAAATAAATTTTGATTTTATTTTTCTGATGTATTTTATATAATTAAATAAATAGTTGTATTATCTATATAGGTATAGGTATTTTACCTATGTGTTTTATACATGTATTTTATTTTTATGTTTTCTTGAACATTTTATTCATGTTTTAATATACACATATATTATAATTAATAATTACCAAATTTCAAAAATATAAAATTTTAAAAATAATCAATAATAAATAAAAAGAATTTTTTAATCGGTATAACTATACGATAGGGGTCCAAAACCTAACTTTCAAACCGTAACTCCAAAAGATATGATACCACCTTCATTAAATAGCTTATTAAAATTTATATACAATTAAAGGTATTTTGATATATTTTGAGTTTTTATTTGAGAGATACAGGTCTGGGAAGTTGAGATTTTGGAATCTTATTCATACGGTATCTTTTTATTTATACATTATTTTTGTATGAAATCAATTTTATATTTTTCTATATTTATTTATCTACAGATTTCATTTACAAAGTTTATTTATTTGAATTATAAAAAGTGGAACTAAAAATAGATCCCAAAGATGAATAAGAATGAATTAAATAAAAGGATTTTTTATTGTATTTGGCCCTTATCTCCCCCTACTTTATTACTTGTCGACCTAGTCATCAAGATGCCTAGATCTCAGGGTTTCGGGTCATAAAATATTTTCAATATTTTAATTTTTTTTCTTTTCTTTTTTATTCTATAATTTTGTCTTTAAAAACTGTATTTTATACACTTTTTGTACAATAATGCATGAATGATAAAATTCATGAATTAAGGATATTTACACGCATTTACTAGGGTTTTTAAGGCCAAAATGATAGAATAAAGATGATGAAACGGAGATTCATTATCCCTTATACTTGCCTTTACTAGTCCCTAGCAAACACTTATGCAATATGTGAAGAAAAGAAAAAGAAAGAAAAGAAAAAGAAGAAAGATGGATTAAATTTACTTATCAAACTTGTCTTCACAAAATCAAAGTTTGGAGCTCAAGTCGGACCTTTGGAATTTTAGTGTAATGGGAATCAGATTTGAAATCGAACAGCCTTTGAGAATCCCAAAACTCTCCTCAAGTTTCCTCAATAGTCAGGTCAGAATGCTTCAACTCATACGGAAATCCTTATGACTATGAGTCTGACTCGTACAGTATAAGTGATGGTGGCTCTCCCCAACTAAAATGACAAAGAGACTGACTTCTCTGGCATGACAACCCAGTGATTCCCCAATCCAATAACTCATTCCTCAAGGAGCGGGGTATTCCCTTCTAAGTTCAAGTGACAACCAGCTCAAGAGGAGGGGTGAATAGAAAAATGAAAGGTAGCCGGTGTAGCTACCTATCCTAGGATGCAAGACCAATGTAGTCAAGTCATCTAGCTGCAGGCTCACATGATTTGACTTTGAAGCTCAAGCATGCTTATTGACTATTACAAATATGTACACTCCGGCAGGCATTTTATTTTCGTACAGGCCTGACCACTTTTTGTAGTTTTTTTCTTTTTTTTCTTTTTTTTGAAATACTATTTACAACAGTATTTACATAAGGAGTTTTTCCTCTTGAGCCAGTAGTCTATCCCTCTTTTAAAGCTTCATTGCACCCCACACTCTCCTGTCTTCAAAACTCATCATCACCAGACAGGTTGAGGTGCACTTCCCTCCCTAGAAGAGGACAAATGTTTCCACTTGTGTGCATCTCATACCAGCAAATCCAATCTCCTCGCCACTCCAACTAAAGTGAGCCAAGTGAAAGGTGCATGTGTCCAAGTTAGGTCATTATCAACAAGAGTCATGCGTGTGCTCCGAAATAGACTACTTAGGCAGTCAAGAACCCATTGAACCAAGTCTCATGATTCTCAAAGAATTAAGTCAACTAGACCTGAAATATCTCAATTCCAATTCTTATAAGGTTCCTGCTATTAGGAAGATTTAAGGTCCAACCAAGCTCTAATCTTCGGATTTTGCTTAGACTTGTACAATTATCAAACTCAATCCAAAAAAAATTTAATGCTATGCAAATGCTATGCAGAATGTAGAAAATATTTTTGTAATGTAATATTCAAAGATTTTGAACTTTTATGGATTTTCGAAAAAAGATGATGCGTATGCATTTTTGTAATTTTCAAAAAGATTTTCCAATATTTTTGGTATTATAAATTTTGCAAATGTTTGTGGGATTTTTGAAAGCACAAGTTTTTTTGGCTAAAAACTAGGAAATGTTTATGCATGGATGCATTTTATATTTACAAGAGTTAGGTTTTTAAGAATTTACAAGGGATAAGTGGTCAATTTTATAAATGTATATAAAGAATTTTAGTAAGATGTATATATTCCTCAAACTTATCTGAAAAAGTTTTTTCAAACAATTTTTGAAAAATATAGTCCAAAATAATTTTTACAAACAAATTCTACAAACAAGTAGACACATTAGAAAATAATTTTACAAAGGTCTTCCCAACAATATATATAGATTTTTCAAATAATTTTGCAACTATTTTCCAAACCATTTGCAAATCGTTTTTCAAACATTTTATTTTATTCAAAGAAAAAAATTTTGAAAACAAAAGGTTTTACAATGGATGAAAATATGTAATAAATTGTTTTCGAAATAGTTTTCAAAAGATTTTTTTCAGAAGGATTTTCAAACTATTTTTCAAACATTTTGCAAATAACATTTTCACCGGACTTATTAATCAGTAAATACAAAAAGAATTTTAGGAATAATCAACATCTTTTTATTAAGGTTTTTAATACATTTTAATAGTATAATTAGCCATAATTATTAACAAAAATATGAAAGTACAAGTTATGGCTAAAGTATATACATAGTATATACAACCCCCTATACTCAGCTTGATCTATGTCCTCATATATCATAGAGAGAAAGAGAAGACATACCTCGTACAGAGTATAGAAAATTCTAAAAAATAAATGAATGAATCAATGAGAAGTTTGCCGTCCCCTGTATACATAGGATCAAATAATCCTAAGAATAGCATATTGTACACAAACCAGGGAGGGTCAAGGGTGGGAATGAACATATCGTACTCAGACTGTCTCCCCCCTATACTTAGGGTAAGATATCCCTAAGTATAGATAAGAAGAGGAGACAATGGAGAGGATCAAAGAATAGATAAAAGTCGGGGTGCACACCCCCCTATACTTAGGACAAAGTGCATCCTAAGTATAGAAGACTGAAAAGATGGGGCGATACCTTTTCGGTAGATAAAGAAAATAGAAAAGGAAAATAAGAAAAGAAGATAAGAGATAAGAAGATGGAAGAAAGATCGAGTAGAATGTAGACATCACTCCCCTTATACTTAGGGTAAAAGAAGCCCTAAGTATAGGCAATGACATGAGTAATGAAACGGAACGATGAATGAGCACTCGGCTCATCCACCCCCCCCCCACCATACTTAGAATAAAGTACGTCCTAAGAAAGGCATACACGAGAATGGGGTGGATGAGAAATACGGTAGAGAAATAGAGGGACACAAAAGTGAATGTACAACAGAATGGATATACATAGAATCAAGAAGGTCGAAAGAAAACCTTCTTGCGGGACTACTGAGGAATAGATCTGATATGGTGCAGGTCGACATCGGGGTCCTCAGATGACACAAATCGATCAGGGACGACGGAGTGAAGATCCTTAGTGGCCCCAAGGTGTGAAGGTGCGTACGGGTCGGTGGAAGTAGTCTGGTTAGGTCTGGCCTTGGGAGTCTCGCTGATATCAAAGTGAAATGGGATGAACTCATCATCGGAATAAGTGTAGTCAGTGTCATCATGTGTAGTCTCATCTAGGTAAAAACCAAAAGGAATGAACTCATCAGTGGAAGTAGTCCAATCATGTTCATCCTCTACAATCTCAAACGGGTCATCTTTCTCATTAAATGGCCTGAATTCTTGGATAAAAGCAACAAGATCAAATTTGGCCTTGGTCTCATTAATATCTGCCCTCCGCTCAATGGTGTCAATCATGTAAATCCCGCAGATGTCATCAACGCATCACCAACCACAAGAAGAGGAAACTACAAGGTCTATGATTTTTGAGTCCATGATGATTGGAGGACACTCCACAAGGGTAGAGGTCTCCATGGGCAAGACAACGAAGTCTGTCATGAATCTCATGCCCTGAATCAGAATGACGATATTCTCAAGAATACCCTTCGACCTCTTTATTGATCCATCAGTGAATTGAACAATCATCCTACTTTTCTTGAGAGGACCAAGATGAATAAACTGTACCAATGAGAAGGGTATTATATTGATCGATGTACCACCGTCAATGAGAGTGTCGTAAGATAAATGGTCAGATATGGTGCAGCTCACAAGAAGTGTGACAATATTCCTTTTCCTAGAAAATGGACGATCAGAGATTGCATGGGCAGTGGCCATGGTCAAGATATGACGCTCAGATCCGCTCACTTGCTTGCTCTTCTTATGATGAGGAGCAGATAATTGGGTCATGGCCTGGCGAAGTAGGGCATCAATGATCTCATGAATAGCAGCCACAACTTCAGGTTCAATCAACATTTTTTTGAATTTTTAGAATTCCTCCATACAATGGAGGAAGTCGAAATCAACATATACACGAGGAATGCCAAGATCAGTCTGTACAACAACATCCTCAGGGAAAAAGGTGGTACAAGATGTGAGTGGATGTGTGGTCAAGTGATCTAGCAAATGGAATCTCTCCTCACAATCTGAATCAGCCAAAAGTCTCCCGAACTCTTTTTGGATTTTTAAACTTGCTCATTTTTTGTATTTTTTACGATTGCAAACTCTCATTATAATCCTCAATCAAGTCCAAATCATCAGATCATGAAGCATCAATATGGCTCTTATTAAGGCAAGTGAGGTCGCCAATCCTTGAATTCATATGCTCCATGAACTGGGTCAAAGTCTCAAGAGTGGAAATCATGAGAGGTGACTCCGACAGACAAGTCTTGGGTGGATGTGAAGGGAAATGTGTGAAGGTAGAGGTGGGTAAAAATCCGATGTCTAAATCTGCGGCTGAGGAGGATATGTACAAAGTCAGGAGAAAAGTCCTCTTGAAAAAAGTAAGGTGGACTAGTTGGAGTGAACGAGGGATCCGCAAAGTCTGGATAAAATACGCTCCAGTCAGCCATCTTGAAACAAGAGAAAATGATCAGGAGAGCATGACAGTCAAGTCAAGAGAAATGAGAAAAAGGCGCAAATGCGCAGAGACGATCTAGAATGCACACAAACAAGCACAAATAAACTCGCACAAAACAAACCCTCAATTCACCTACTCAACTCGGTAGGGACCGTAAAACACGATCTTTTTATCTTGTATGTTTTAGAGTTAAGTGAGAAGTCCAAAAGTTGCAAAAACACTTAGGGGGCTGACTGGGATTTTGGCACTACTCCTTAGTGTGTGCGTGAGTAATGTAAAACGAAGACAATGAGTGGATTACTCGCCTCAAGACAAGATTTTCTTTTTTTGGTCTTTTTTAGGGTCAAGCAATGTTAGCAGTCCCAATTTTATTGTTATCACTTTTTTGGATTTTTAGTGAGAAATGTACGAGCCTATCGAGGAGTCAATTCCTTTAAGAACCTAGGTGATCAAAATCAGAGGTAGAGAGGCAGAAAAGCAATGCAAGAGGCAAAATGAGATGTACGCTAAAGCATAAATGCTCACCTTGCCTCCAGCACTCTACATGAAAAGATGCTTAGTAGAATTTAAACCTACACTATATGGAAATGCAAGCCGATGAAATAGCCTTAAGTTTCAGAAATTGCTATTATCGTGAAGAACCAATGCTAATGACTTAGAATGGAACCGAAGTGTCCCGTCTTGGAGTCTCCTCGGTGCCCACCACAATGGGCCCTGCAAGCGCTGTATGGAGAACTCACACGGCGTGGGGGTTTCGAGACTAAATGAGAATTAATTCAAATTTTGACTAAGTTCAAACATATTCAGTAGGTATAGGAAAATATAATTAGGTGTTTGTCCTTAATCTATCCCAAGCATTCCTAAAACTAAGGGATCAATCACACAAAGTAAGGAAAACAAAACCAAGAAACAAAAAAAGGTGAGAAAACACGACAAAAATCACAGTGAGCCCCCAAGTGAACAATCACTTGAAAACTGAGCCCAAATGTCCAGAGAGTCCTCAGTACATGTCATATTTAAATAATAGAGTCTCTCTCTCAGTTAAAATTACACAAATAAACAAATGCACAGATATGCTCAAAATGTGACTGTCTTCTCAAGTCCTCCCTGCCTCCTTTGATGCTAGGTCAGAAACCTCACACTGCCTTTACGTGGGTAGAGCCCATCCCTCGATCCGTGGTACCTCGCATGAAGCCAACAAGAGAGGGTGATTAGACAAGTTAAGCAATAATATCAAATGAATAAAGTTAAAAAATAGATAAATAATCAAAATCAATAATAAATTCCAATCTATACATTGTTGCTCCACAACAATGGCACCATTTGATAATCGAGAATTCACGAGGTCAAAATATGTCTCACACAAGGCAGAGACAAAGTCGGTGTGGTGACCACTCACGAAACCCGAATTATTCAATAATTAACCCACAACAATGATCAAACAATGAAAATCAAGATGTGGAGTTAAAATTTATTATAACTCTACAAAAGATGTGTATAGGTGCAAGTAATATAGAAGTCGAACACAGGGAACAAGCAAGTAGATCGGGGCACAGAATGCTCAAAATGATTGTGATGTATTTGTCTATATGTTTTTTTGGTTTTTTATTTTATATTTTTATTTTTAATTTTTAATTTTCTGATTTTTTTATTTTCTTTTTTCTTTTATATTTTTTATATTTTCTTTTTCTTTTAATATATATATAACAGTATATAAGATATATATACAATATCAGTAAAAGAGAGATAATATGTATTCAACAATAGGTAAAAATAGTCAAAATCGAGAAAATAAAATCTTTTTGTGCTTTTTTTTTCTCTGATGTTTTTTGTGATTTTTATTTTTTGCTAATCTATTTCATTATTATTTAAGTCCAAAATACTCAAAATAGGGAATAAAATATATATTCGAAATCAAAATGGAGAAGAAAAAAAGTAAATATAGTTAAAACATCTCCAAATTAATTTTGATATAAAAGTAATAATATAGAGAAAATTCAAATATAGAAAATAGATTATTAAGATTTTTTAAGGATAGTATATATTTTTATAAATGTTTTAGGCATTTTTCAATTTTTATAAGTTTTCTTTTTATATTTTTCAGTAATTTTTGTCTTGGAAGTTAAAAATGCATAAATAAGAAAAATATATTTTTTGGGAATTTTTCAAAAAGTTTTTTAATTTTTATATATTTTCTAATGTAAACTGGGACAAAAATGCATGTTTTTGTTTTTCATAAATAATAAAATGCATCAAAATGCAAAATAAAAAATATGGCGTGAAAGAGTCTTGTAACAGGAAGTTAAATCTATTTTTTGACAATTTTTCAAATTTTATAGATGCTTAAAATAAATAGAGACAACAAAGAGAAACTACATTACTAGTAACGGTATTTTTGTAAATATCAAAAAAGATTAGGGCCAAAGTGCAATTTCTACCAGAATTCAGTTAAATTTCTACCAGAATTTATAACTAAATATTAAACTTCTTAGACTAAATACACAAATCGAAACCCGCGAGAAATCCTATAAAAATCACCAAGAGCACGGGAGTGGTCACGTGCGCTCTGGCGGGGACCTGTTTGTAATTTCCACAAGACCTAGGGGCTACCTTGAAAATTAACCAAAAATTTTACACTGCATAAAAATACTTTAGGATTAAACAGAAATTTAAAAATGCTCAAGGGCCATGCCGCAAAAATTCCAACTCGCGTGAAGCATCACGTGAGGTGACGTGGCCTGGACTGAAGTGTAATTATGCAAAGTTTGGAGGCCTTCCTGCGAATATTACAAAAAAACTATTTAAAGTGCAAAAAGTAGGCTGGGTGGAGTTGCAAAATGCCCACCCAATGGCACGATCAAATGACGCCTCTTGCTTCAATAATCCATGTGTCACAACGAAGGGAACTGGTGACGGTTTGATGCGGACGATGGCGATTAAAACTTCGGAGCTAATCGAACGGTGGTTGCGTGTAAAGATCGGAGGATGATTGCTCCCCTGGAAGATCGAGGCCTCATCCAATGGCGGGGGAGGCGGGTGGATGACCTGGGAAGAACTCTGTTGGGGTGAAGTTCTACCGATGAGATCTCCCTCCTCCTTCGTCTTCTGCAGCTCCAAAATGGCCCAACGATCCCAGAGGTGGTCCCCTATGGATTGGAGGTGTCAAAAGGAGTCAGTGAAGACCGGAATCGTCACAAGAAGTCGATGAAATGGTGGAGCTCCAGGAGCCTCCGACGAATCGTACAATCGCCTCCAAGTGCGGGTGATGATTCCTGGACCTGTAAAACAAAGTGAGGGGGTCGAGGGTAAAATGCCTCGACCCCACAAAGGTGCAATTTGGTGGAGAATGACAAGAAAGGAGCTCGCTGGAGCAAGCTCAGGCGAGGTGGAGGCGAAGGTGATTGATTGGGTTTCAGTCAAAAAGGAGGGCACAGATCGATTATTAACTCTATGGATACCCTAGAAATACAAGAAATAGTAAAGAAAATGGACCTCACTGGCCGGAAGGTCAGGAAGTATACCTCGACGGCCTATGGACAGAGATGGGGGTGAAGCCGCTCCTCGACCTGCCTAACGACGCCTCCAAGGAGCCGGAGAGCTCCCTGTCACCTTGCTCAGTCCAGGGCTCCAAGAAGGGACACCAAAGTGGATTAAAGAGGGTTCAAACTTGGCCTCAAAGGTCGGGTAGGATTATGTACAGGGAGTTCTAGGCGCTCAAAGATTGAAGTAGATGGGGGAGAATCCCAGCTCCAATCCTCGAGGTATTCCTTGGGCATGTAAGGTGGAGCCTCGAGGTGAAAAAGTACATAAGAGAGTATCGCGAAAGGATGCAAGGAAATGCCACAAAAAATACATGAAGATAGGCAAAAACGCAACTCTGACATAGATCAGATTTCGATCAAAAAGTTGATCAAGGTCAACCAACAGATCAATCTGGTTGGTCCACGTGGACCGACCAGAAAAATCCTTGGTAAAAAGATTTATAATTTTGATCTAAAATAATAAATGATTTTATTACTTTTTGGTTATGAAATAAAAATGTTTATTATTTTTTTGAATTATTTTATTATGATTTTTATTTATTTTTTTGGTTTTTAATTACAAATTACTTTTTAAAGGCTATATTAAAGGTATATTTGTCTATATATTTTTATATTTTATTTTTATTTTGTATATTTACTTTTATTAATTAAATTATTATTTTATAAACTTATAAATTATTTTTATATACTAAAATATATTTTTATTTTATTTTTATGATGTATTTTATACAATTAAATAAATAGTTGTATTATCTAAATAGATATAGGTATATGTATTTTACCTATTTCTTTATACACGTATTTTATTTTTATGTTTTCTTGAGCATTTTATTCCAGTTTTTATATAAAAATATATTAAAAATAATATTTAAAAATTATAAAAATATAAAATTATAAAAATATAAAATTATAAAAATAATGAATAATAAATAAAATGAATATTTTAATCAGTCTAGGTATACAATAGGGGTCCAAAGCCTAACTTTCAAACAGTAACTCCAAAAAATATGAAACCACCTTCATTAAATATATTATTAAAATTTATATAAAATTAAAGCGATTATGATATATTTTGAGTTTATTTGAGAGATACAGATCTGGGAATTTGGGATTTTGGAATCTTATTCAGACTGACATGTACATTATTTTTATATGAAATTAATTTTTTATTTTTCTATATTTAATTATATACAACTTTCATGTACAAAGTTTCTTTATTTGAAGTACAAAAGTGGAACTAAAAATAGGTCCCAAAGATGAATAAGAATGAATTAAATAAAAGGAATTTTTATTGTATTTTGGCCCTTATCTCCCCCTACTTTATTCCTTACCGACCTAGTCATCGAGATGCCTCGGTCTCGGGGTTTCGGGTCATAAAAGTATTTTAAATATTTTATTCTTTTTCTTTTCTTTTCTTTATTCTATAATCTTGTCTTTAATAATCGTATTTTATACACATTTTGTACAATAATGCATGAATGATAAAATACATAAATTAAGGCTATTTACAAACATTTAATAGGTTTTTAAGGCCGAAATGATAGAATAAAGATGATGAAATGGAGATTCATCAGAACCCTAAGAGACGGTCAAGCCTTGACCTGATCGCCAAATAAAATAAGTAGAGAGAGATAGGGTCTACATTGTATCGTACTTATGATCTATAATTGTAAATAATTATTTTTAACAAAATAAAATTTAATTATTATTTATACCTCTTGTATATATTTCTAATAATCATTAAAAAAATAAAATTAAAATTAAAATCCTCCTTTCAATTGTACAAAACACATGTATATACATCACAGTCACTATTTATTCTATACAAATAAATAACTCATAAAAATAAAACAAATATTTTATACTCTTAAAAATATGTTGAAGATAAATAATATATAAAATTAGAGTATTTGTGTAAAAATAACAAAATAAAAATAATTGTACATAATATATGGGTATAATCTACATGTATATAACACTATATATTGTATATACACTCATTTATTTTTCATAAAAATAATTAAAAAACACAAAAGATTAGTTTGAAAAATTATTAACATTTTTAATTTTGTACACTTTTTATTTTAAAATGATTTAATATTTTTTATTGAATTTATAAATAATTTGTATATCTGAATTTTCTGATTGGTCCAGACCGTTCATTGACCCACGGTCAATGCCTCCTCCTTCCCGGGTTAGACCCGAATATTGCTCGTCGGAGCTCCTTCTCGAATTTCTCCATCTCAACTCTAAGCTCCTTTTGCCTTGAAATTTGGACTCGATAATCCTCGTTCACCCGACATCCTCGTTGGTCCCTTGGCCAATCCGGATTGCTTAGGGTTCCACGCTTTTCGCCGATCTTTCTGGAACCTCAAGCGACCTATAAATTATCTTCTCCCCTCTCCTGGTGCCGCTTCTTATGCCTCGTCCTTTCCTTCACCGCTAGAAACTTTCAACTGAGTGACAATGGCCGAAGGGTGTCTTCGGATCGAAGTTTGGTGGCATGTAGCCACAGCTCAGCTACGTGGCTGGGGCTCTCCACCGTGTTTAGCCTCCCTATCCGCCGCAACATGGTTGAGGCCACGACCATGACCACCGTCTTCACCTGAAGCAGAGGAACACTTCCAAACCTTCAGGTACCTATCATTTCGCATCCATTTCCCAGTTCTATCGAATCATTCCATTTCATCTCCATTGTCGTCCCCTTGCTCTATCCAGCTGGGCAGAGCTCCACCACATCCTCTCATATGTCCAGATCGACTCTACACTTCGCTCTACATCTTGCACTGTAACCTGATCACCCTTAGATTCTACCCGCGTGTAGAGATTAAGGTCGGGTCCCCTCCCTCCACCTATGCCGGAGATCCACATCCCATTCCCTCGTGCTTCCCTTATCCCTCTTTAAAATAAAGTCAACTGGAGCCACTCCCCGAGTCTCCTATACCTTCTGCAAGATCTGATTCATGCGAAGGAGGTCCATAGAGATCCCAACTGCTTGGGAGGAGCAAGCCCAGGTGGCACTTCACCGTCACGATCATCTAGCTGTTGTTGCTTTCATCAGAGCACTCCATCAGACGCGGAGTACCTTTTTGAAGCTATTGGACCCCTCCGATCCTTCATCTGAGTGTCAGATTCCTGCTAACGCTCGAGTTAAACTCGTCGAGCTCCTGTTGTTGCCGACAACTTCTTCACCGTCGGATGGGGGCCCTCCTACTAGTTTGCATCACAGCTGCCTGACAAAAAGGCTGATGCGGCCGTTAGATCAGCGTTGACAAGTCAGATCCAACTGCATGTTCTCGACAGCCTCTACACCGTCAGATGTACCAGTTGTAGTGATCAGAGTCGCACGACCACGACCCCTCCCAGGCGTGCCACCTGTCATGGTTGAGGTATAATTTATTTTCCTCCTTAGATTTTTATGCTTTGTTATTTAGTCTAGTAAATAAAGTTGTAGTATAGATATTGTACAGTCAGGACCTCGTAATTTTATATATTTTCATTTTTGTCCTCCGTGGGTGAACTCACGTGTCATCCCACGTGATTTTCAGGGTTATTTGCATGCATTGTCCCGAATACTTATATGTTATGCTTTGAATGAAAACTTTTTGATATTTGCAAATCTACCCTTGTGTGTGGTTATTGTCTATGTGTGTTTATTCTCTGGGATTTTTGCATCTTTGGCCCCAAGTTTCTTATGTGTGTTATTTCAAGGCCTGGAACTTTATTATAAATAGAAGTAGTCCCACGCAACCTATGTGTCTCTTAGTTAATTAAATAAATACAAAATTAAATAAAATATTATATAAAAAATAATGTTAACTCCGCTAACATGTAATATTTATTGTGATTTTAGGGATTAATTTAGTGTTGTATTTTATTTTCTAAAAATCAAAAACCCTAAAAAATTGTTCTTTCCATTTTAGAAAATACATAAAAATTCAAAAAAACCTTCAAAAATTCCAAAAAACTTTATGATTGTGTGTTTTGCATGTTTTATCATTAGTAACCTTTTTGTTTGAAAAACCCTCGAAAAACCCTAAAAAATACAAAACTCATAAAAACTTGTAAAAATCATAAAAAATTCTAGAAAAATCATAAAAATACAATTTTAGTTTCTATTTGTATCTCTTTTTATTTATTTTATTATAAAAAGCATAGTCAGGATATTAGGCACCTCAGCTATTTTTAATTTTCAATATTGTCCTTGGTGTGCATTGTTTATATTGTTAGCTCTTGTTTGATTTTTTATAAAAACACAAAAACATCAGAAAAATCCCAGGAAATTTTCAAAAACACTTTAAAATTTCAAAAACCTAAAAATATTTTTATCCTAATATCTGAGCATTTTTTGCCTTAAATAAAAATTCCAAAATCTTGTAGGTTGCTTGATTTGCTTATTTACTTGCTTTTATTCTGTAATTAAAATTTTTTAAAAATTTGCAAAACTAAAAATTAAATAAAAAAATGCATTTTAGTTTCTGAATTTCGACTACTTCAAAGGATTTATCGTGCTCCTTATGTTTGACCATGGTTGTTATACTAGGTTAAAATAAATAGCGAAGACCACTTACATTGTTTTGAGTGATTTATGTTTTAATTGAGTGGTTTTTCTCTTTTTCTTGATTGACTGAATTGATTGACTAGGGACAACGACATTGATTATCTTCCATCTTAGTCCGTCTTGAATTTTCGTGTCATCAGAATGGCATCGTTGTCGGGAGCACGACTTATTAGTCTTTTTCATATTTTTATATACTTTTATATCTTTCTTATATTATTATTTTCTGATATTCTGCCTGCTTTACTTTTTGTGCAAGGAACCGCCTGAGGACACTTTGGAGGAGACCCGTATCCAAGATGGAGTAGGAGAAGAGCAGGGATTAGTTAGATTAAATGGAGATTAGATAGAGTAGTTAGTTTGTTTGTTTTGAGCAGACTTATTATTAGTGTTTTAATAACGTAGAGTGTGAACTCTCTTTGGACACTTGACCTTATCGGGTCTGTTTCGTCGAGTACTGGTGTGCTTGGGGGACTTGCCAAGTTTTTTCATAGTTTTGTTTTTATCGCCTTTTTGATATTTGATTCCCGCAGAATTTGGCCCCTAAATATAGGATTTTTATTGATTATGACGCAAACAATTAAGGCCCAAACCCTAATAGATTGCTTGCACCTATAGATCGTAATTGGACCTTATTAATAATTCATAATAAAATGTTAGTTTAATTGTATGCGAGTCCATGTATCATGAGGAATCACATACAGTGCTAGCAGGACCTATTGTGGCAGCACTGAAGTGGTTCCAAAGATCGAACTCCGGACTCGATTTGATCGACTAACTATTGTACTTCACGATCATTAGAAATTGCTCTTCTAAGATTGATTTCTTCGTGCATCATTTATATTAGTTTAAATTCTGTCTTTAAATTTATACATGGATCGTCCTGCATGTAGAGTGCTGGCGATAGGACGCATCTCTTACTTTGCATACATCATAGTGTTTGATCGCGCATCAACTTTTTCTACTTCCTCCACCTATTTTTGGACATAAAATAACCCCAAGAAATCAAAAAAATTGTTAGGCATTGTTTGTCTTTGAAAACTATCTAAAAAGTGAAAGCAATAAAATTTAGGACCGCTAATTCAAACTCGACCCTAAAATACATTTCACCTAAAAATATTTGTTTTGGGGAGAGTCACCCCCTCAGTTTGTTTGCCTGAGCGAGAGAGTGAACTGCACACTAGGCTAGAGCCATACCTGAACTTCCAGTATACTATTGGTTTTGGGGTTAGTCGTTCTCCAATGAGGATCTCTCCAGTAGCCGATAAACAACCTGCGATGTCCTTAGCAGATTGAATTGATCGAGTAACTGTTAAATGGTCTGCCATTCATACTAGCTGGGAAAGATCTAACTTTGGGATTGGACCAGTCTCTTGGGAGCATCGGTTCCTAATAGCTCGTTTAATCGCTCTACTAGACTGATTTATCACCTAAAATAAAATTGACAAGATTAATGACCGAACCTTTACGATTATCATCTCTCATGTTGAGTAGGTAAATTGGGAGAGTAACTTCTGATCTTGTTTGTTTTCCAGATCCCATCCTCACTCATCCCCACATCATGATAATGGGAGGAGATCCCTTAGGCTGGCTTCGGTAGCACCTCTCTTGAGCACTCTGCGTCATTCATCTAGGGAGGTTCCAGGGAGCCTAGACCCGCTCTCCAAACCTGAGTTCGATTCTACCCTATTCCCCCTCGACCACCCTTCTTCCGGTCCCGAGGTGCCCGAGCAGAGACATGCACAGTTATTTTTACATTTGACAGCACTTGAGTTCGGGTCTTTTGCCTTTGTAGAGACCCACGAGATGGCCAGTAGTGAGGGACGCACCGATGAGTAGCCCCAGAGTTCTACATATGTTATTGATCAGGGAGCCATAAACAACACGCTTTTAGGCTCCCTGGAGATGATGCAGAGGCAGATCAAAGATCAGGGAGAATTTGTGGAAAAGGTGCATCGAGTTAGTACATATGCGAGCCCACGGAGAAGAACCGCAGTGACCAACCGGTAGAGAAATACTGATAGCTATAAGAGGAGCAGGAGGACAACCAGAAGAACTGCAAGAGTCAGCCAGACCTGCCAAGATGATGAGGCAGTTGCACAGCTCTAGTGCAACACTCACCCATTGCTGGATCCAGCTTCCGGAGATTCTGGTCGACTTCAAGCTCGGCCCCCAGACGATTCAGCTCTTGCCCAAGTTCCATGGGCTAGCCACCGAGGAGCTGCATCTACATTTACAGGAATTTGAGATGATCTGCAGCAATGTCCATGACAGATTCATGGATGAGAACACCATAAAGATGATGGCATTTCCTTTCTCCCCGGTCAACAGAGCAGCCTATTGGCTGAAGCATTTGGGGAGATATGTTACAACTTGGGAGCAGCTCCAGACCGAGTACTTGAACAAGTACTATCCACTCAGCTGGACCAATGCAATGAGAGCACTGATCAACAACTTCACCATGATCCCAACGAGCAGTTCCACGAGATGTGGGATCATTTCGTGAGCTCGTCGACCGGTGTCCACACAATGATATATCCAAGCCCAATCTTGTCCAGAGCTTCTTTTGTGCACTGACATCGAAGCCGTAGGGGCTTGGTAATGCTTCCTGTAGGGGCTCCTACTTCGCCAAAGATGAGGACCAGGTCTGGGCCATCTATGAGGAGATGGTCTAAAACTACATTGTGATGTCCCAGACCCATGTCTACACTTAGGGGAAGCCCCTTCCACAGGACGTGTCCTATCAGGATAGCATGGGTTGATGCAGATCCATCCACATCGTAGTAGCAACAGCACAGGTAGAGTCGTCGGCAGATGACATGGGCATCATCAGTGAAAATTGGACCGCATAAAGATTATAGAGAAGAAGTAGTGCAAGGGCATGACGCAGATCGATCAGTTGGCACAGATTCTCAGTGGCCTAAAGACCTAGATCATGTGTCTCCATGAAGCTCAGACAGCTTCTCAGTCCCGTCTTAGGTGACGAGCTGATCCTAGAAGCAGCAGCTCATCCCAACACTCTACCTAGTGCTGCCAGGTCCACCATATTTAGGTAGAGACGATCCAGTCGTTGCAGCAGCACTACTCTCAGCCACCACCACCTCAGGACACTCAGATGGTGGTATATCAGTAGGATCAACCCCTGGCAGTTTTTCCCCAATCACCGTACGAGTAGGAGCCATTGATGTGAGTCAACAAGATTTGGTATGACTGGCAGCATCCCGGGATCTATCGAGATCATCTCGGATTCATGTGGTCTACCAGAGGCACCTCATCCCAATAGCAGTCTCCAACTCGGGGTGGACAGTTCAGCCAGCAACAGTAGCCCCAGTACTTCCAACCACAGTAGTATTACCATTAGGTCCCCGTCCCTACCATCAAGGACAACAATGGAGGCAGCAGCATCAGCCTCAGCTGTTCACTCAACCTCCCCCTCACCAGTTCCAGCAGCAGCCTCATTTCTAGTGAGGAAACTGATAAACACGAAATTCAAGGGGTCTAATGTCTCTCACAAAGCGGAGACAACCGTGTCGCTGTGGTGACCCTCAAGGAATCCCGTATTTAATCAACAATGAACCCACAATCAATAAATCAAGCAGTGACAAATAAATGTGGAGTCAAATTTATTTTTAACTCTGCACAAATGGTGTATAGTGACAAGTATGCAGAGAGTTCGAATACAGGGAGCAAACAGGGTAATTCACAAAAATGTGCACAAGTGAGTGTGTGTGTGTGTGTGTGTGTGTGAAGTGTCTACACTAAGCAAGCATTCAAAGGAATTTTTGTGGGTTTTTAATTTTAAATTTTTTTTAATTTTAATTTTTAATTTTGTATTTTGATTTTTAATTTTCTGATTTTTATAATTTTCTATTTTATATTTTTTTGTTCAATATTGGAATTTAAAACAATGTAATAAGAGACAAGATAGAGTATTTATAGAAATATGCTAAAATACCCAAAAATTTAGAAATAAAATGTTTTTGGTATTTTTATAATTTTTTTTACTGTTTTTGTGATTTTTAGGTATTTTTCCAGGTGTTTTTTGTATTTTTTAAATAGCTAAACAAGGCAAAACGGTGAAATATGTGCTGGCTGTGAGTAAAATGGGATTTAAAAATAACAACCAGTACTCAAAATTATTCACACTAATTTTCAAATGAAGCTACTAAAATATAGAGTAAACAGGAATTGAATTTGTGATTTTTGGAGTTTTCTTTAATTTTATATATTTTTTTGAAGTTTTTGAGTGTTTTCAAATTTTTAGTGTTTTTCTTTTGAGATTTTTAGTGATTTTTGGACTGACACTAAAATATGGTAAAATAGACACTAGGGAATTTTTGTGGAATTTTTTGAAGTGTTTTAATATTTTCTTATGGATTTTCTAATGCAAACAGTAAAATAAATGCATGTTTTTTATTTTTAATAAATACGAAAATGCTATAAAAATGCAATGCAAAAATATGGCGTGCAAGTACAAGTTACCAGGAGCTTAAGCCTATTTTTGTGGAATTTTTGGACTTAAAATGATAATTTAGATAATTAGAACAAGCATCCAAATTTTAAACAGTCCTGGCAGTGGTATATATGCAATTTCTCAAACATCCAGGGGCAAACATGCAATTTTCCACAAAACTTTACACTAAAAGTCCAACTTTTCGTACCAAAAACTAATTACCAGACCCGCAAGGGTATCTAAACAATTTTCTCAGGCGAGGACCAAAATGTAATTTTCTAACAACCTGGGGGCCTACTTGCAATATTTCCAAAGGTATAACACGTGATAGCAGAGTTTTGGTACTGAAACAAAATACACAAAATGCTGAGGGTGCCCTTGCAAAATGCCCACACCGCACGTGAACTGGTCACGTGAGGTAACGTGGCGAGGGACCTAAGTACAAATAAGAGAAACACGGGGTCCTACATGCAAATATTACAAAGTTTTTACACTACAGACGAAAGTTCTTAGACTAAACCATAAATACAAAATGCGTGAGGGTTAAGGTGCAAAAAACCCTCGGCGCACGATCCAACGGCGGTGAAGAGGCCACTTGACACGTGGCGCGCTACGGCCGATGACGCTTCGTTGGTGGACGTCTGAGATTAGATCTCGGCTGAGATCAACGGTGGCTGAGCGCTGATGATCGGACGGTCCACGTTCTAACTGGAGGGGCTCTCTTGATCGGACGGTGGCGAAGGCAGCTGGAAGAGCAGGGCGGAGCTCCGGCTGGGCGAAGTTCCTCGAGCTCCTCCGGCCAGCTCCGGTGGCTTTTGGGCTTCAAAATCGGGCTGTTGCCTCCTCAGGTCCTCCTCTATCATCTGGAGTCGTCAAAAAGCCACGGCGGTGGCCGTGGTGCTCGCTGGTGGCTGGCGGAGCTGGGAGGCTTCGTTGGCTCCGGCGAGCTTCAAAACTCGCCTCCAGATGCTCTCAAATGCACGTTGACCTGCAAAACGAGTCAAGGGGTCCAGGGCAAACTGCCTGGACCCTTGGATGGACGTGGGGAAGCGTGGATTGACGGGGAGATGATCGGCCGGAGGTGCGCTCCGGCCAAGTGAATAGATCTAGCGATTAAAGCGACGAATCTCGGATTTTGTTGGTGATTTTGAACCCTAAGGGTAAAAGGATCTAAATACATGAAAGGAATGAGAGGGGAAGGGCCCTCAATGGCCGGAGCCAGAGGGAGAAGGGTTACCTCGACCGCCGGGTTGCGGGAGGTGCTGGGATCTTCTCCGACCTCGATCACCTAGGCTGAAGAGCGTGATCTGGAGCTGTCACCTCCAGGAAGGTCTTGAGCGCATGAAGGTGGAGAGGGGTGGTCCGAAGGAAGTCCAACCGAGGATGGAAGTGGCGGAGCTCTATTTGAAGAAGGTTGGATGCGTGAATTCGAGGAGAAGTCATGGGCGAGACATGAAGATCTAAGGAGATCTGGGAGGTCGGCGATGGAGGTGATTGTTCAAGGAACAAGTTTTGTGAAGGAGGCGGCAGCAAAGGACGAATGGCGCGGCCTCGAAAAATCTGCAAAAGCGGGGGAAAAACGAGGTGCGCACAGAGCTGCAAGGACGAAGGATGGACTGTTGACCTGCCGATCAACAGTCGGAGGCTCCTGGTTGGTCCACGTGGACCAACCAGGGAAAAGATTGAAAAAATTATTTTATTAATTCGTTTAAAAATAGAAAAAGGCCGAATTAATTTTTGGTTAAAAAATAAAAAATGTTTAAAATTTTATGTAGTATTTTATTATGATTTTTAATTTATTTTATGAAGTATATTTTTACAAATTGCTTTTATACCCCTATATAGGTATATTATCTACATATTTGAGTATTTTATTTTTATTTTTGTATTTTTAATTTATTTATTTTTGTTTATTATTCTCTAAAATTATAAAATACTTTTATATACACAAATATATTTTTATTTATTTTTTTGCTGATATGTTTTGTATATGGAATAAAATATGAGTATAAAATGTATAGGTATAAGTATAGGTATAACACCTGTATACCCTATATATGTATGTATTTTATTTTGAGTTTTATTTAGGTTCTTATTCTAATTTTAATGTACATAATTATTATAAGTAATATTTACAACATTATAAAAATATAAAAATATATAAATAATGAATAAATAATAAGTTGAATATTTTACTCTGTACAAGTGTACAATAGGGGTCCAAAACTCAACTTCCAACCGTAGCTCCGCCAAATCCGAAACCACCGCCATTAAATAGCTTATTTTCTTCTATATACAATTAAAGGTGAGTATGTTGCATTTGGAGTTGTCGTTTATGAGATACGAGTCTGGGAAGTTGGCATTCTGGATTTTTATTCAAATCATAACTTTTTGTATGTACATTGTTTTTCTGTGAAATCAATTTTGTATTTTTCTTTATTTTATTATCTACAACTTTCCTGTACAAAGTTTCTTTATTCGATGTATAAAAGGTGGAACCAAAAATAGGTCCCAAAATGAATAAAGAATGAATAAAAACTATAGGTATTTTATCTGTATTTTGGCCCTTCTCTCCCCCTACTTTATTTCTTGTCGACCTATTCATCAAGATGCCTAGGTCTCGGGGTTTAGGGTCATAAAATATTTACAATATTTTATTCTTTTTCTTTATTTATTCTATAATTTTGGCTTTAATTACAATATTTTATACACTATTTAGATGCACATGCATGAATGCTAAGATGATGAAATAGAGGCTATTTACAAGTATTTGCTAGGGTTTTTGGTGCCAAAATGATAGAATAAAGATGATGAAATGTGGATTCATCATCCCCCTATACTTTACCTTTGCTAGTCCCTAGCAAACACTTATGCAATAAGTGCAAAAAGAAAAAGAAAGAAAAGAAAAAGAAGAAAATTAGATGAAGTTTAATTATCGAACTTGTCTTCACAAAATCAAAGTTTGGAGCTTAAGTCGGACCTTTGGAATTTTAGTGCGGTCGGAACCTTAATGAGAACTAAATTTGAAATCCAACAGTCCTTGAGAATCCCAAAACTCTGTCCAAGTCTCCTCAATAGCCAGGTCAGAAATATCTCAATTCATACGCAAACTCTTACGACTATGAATCTGACTTGTACAGTGTAAGTGATATGTAGCTCCCCACCTCAGAAGTAACAAAGAAACAACCTCCCCCAACCTGGTAACTCTAATGCCTCGGTCTAGCAACTCTTTCCTCGAGAAGCGGGGTATTCCCTTCTAAGTTCAAGTGCAACCGGCTCAAGAAGAGGGGGAGTAAGAGGTATAGACTTTTGGGAGCTCAACCAGTGTAGCTAAGTCTCCCGCTGCAAGCTTCATGAGATGTAACATGGATACCATAAGCTTTTGCTTTATTGGACTATATACACTCCGGTGGGGTTATTAAATTTTCAATCCGACCCACCACTTTTTTGGAGTTTTTTTTTCAAATGCATCTGTACAACATATCTACATGGTGCAGCATATATACAAGAAATTTCTTCTTGAGCCAGTAGACTATCCCTCTTTTGAAGCTTTATTGCAACCCACGGCTTCTGTCTTTAGCCTTCATCACCACTAGACCAAGTTGAGGTGCACTTCCTTCACTATAAGAAGAAGAGAGGTTCCGCCTAGAAGTACTACCCTCATATGCTACCCCAAGCCAAAGGAAACTGCCTCCTCACCACCTCATCCGTGGAGAGCTAAGTGAAAGGTGCAGGTGTCCAAGTTAGGTCATTATCAACAAGAGTCGTGCGTGTGCTCTGAAGTACTCTACTTAGGCAGTCAAGAATCCATTGAACCAAGTCCCGTGATCCTCAAAGAATTAAGTCAACTAGACCTGAAGTACCTCAAACCCAATTCCTATAAGGTTCCTGTTATTAGGTAGATTTTAAGATCCAATCAAGCTCCAATCTCCGGATTTTACTTAGACTCATTCAACTATCAAACTCAATCCGAAAAATGCGAATGCTATGTAAAATGCAAGAAATATTTTTGTGATGCAATTTTCAAAGAATTTTGAACTTTTTATGGATTTTTGAAAAGATGATGATGATGCATATGCAGATGCAATTTTTTTGTATTTTTCAAAAGATTTTTCAAATGTTTTTGGATTTTAATTTTGTAAATGTTTTTGGGATTTTTGAAAAGAAAAAGATTTTGGCTGAAAACTAGGTTGAAAATATGTACACGGGAGTGCTTCTTATAAATACAAGAAGTGGATTTTAAGAATTTACAAGGGTAAGTGGTCAGTTTTATACATATATATGGTGGATTTTGGTGAGATGTAAGTATTCCTCAAACTTATTTGACACAAGGTTTTTCAAAAAAAATTTTGAAAACTATAGTTCAAAATAATTTTTACAAACATTTTACAAACATGTACACATATTTAAAAATCATTTTGCAAAGGTTTTCAAAACAGTATATATAGGTTTTTCAAATATTTTTGCAACCATTTTTCAAACCATTTGCAAATCATTTTTCAAACATTTTATTTCACACAAAGAAAATAAATTTTACAAACCACACATTTTTACACAGGTTGAAAACATGTAACAAAACATTTTCAAAATAGTTTTCAATAGATGTTCACAAAGATTTTCAAACTATTTTTCAGACATTTTGCAAAAACATTTTCACCTGATTTATTAATAAGTATATACAAAAAGAATCTGAGGAACAGAACACCTTTTTATTAAAGGTTTTTAATGAATTTTAAAGAATTATTAGCCATATTATTAAGAAAATACGAAAGTACGAGTTATGGCCAAAGTATATACGCAGTATATACGACCCCCCTATACTTAGCTTGAGTTATGTCCTCATAGATCAGAAAGAAAAAGAGAAGACATAACTCGTACTGAGTATAGGAAAATCTAAAGAATAAATGAATAAGAGATGAACAAAAGAATGAGAAGTTGACCGTCCCCCCTATACTTAGGATCGAATAATCCTAAGTATAGCAGACTGTACACAACGCGGGGAGGGTCAAGGGTGGGAATGAACAGATCGTACTCAGATTGTCTCCCCCTATACTTAGGGTAAGATATCCCTAAGTATAGACAAGAAGAGGAGACAATGGAGAGGATCGAAAAGAATAGAACAATTCGAGGTGCACACCCCCCTATACTTAGGACAAAGTACGTCCTAAGTATGGAAAACTGTTTACAAGGGCGGCACCTTTTTGATAGAAGAAGAAAAGAAGAAAATAGATCAACAAATGAGAGAGTGATATGAACAGATGAACTGTACAGCGGAAGATAGAAGTGATCACCATGCATGAGATGCAGATGATATGAGTCAAAGGACACATCTCATACCAGAAGAATGGGGGCAACGTCAATGCTCGGCGGATCATGATCAAGATATAGTTTCAGGCGTTGACCATTGACGCGGAAGGTAGAGGTAGATGACGGTTCGGATATGTCGATGCTGCCATTGTCATGTACCTTCCTGACCACATAAGGACCTTTCCACTTGCTCTGCAACTTCCCTGGGAATAATTTCAGCCTGGAATCAAACAACCATACTCTCTGATCTGGCTCAAACTGTTTATGGCTGATATGCGAATCGTGCCATGTCTTCACTTTCTCCTTGTACTGTAGGCTGTTGGAAAAGGCTGTGTCTCTCAGTTCTTCCAGGGCTGCCAATTCTGCTCTTCTCTGTTCTCCTATACTCTCGGGATCTAACAGCAACTCAGTGACTGCCCAAAAAGATTTGTGCTTGATCTCCACTGGCAAATGGCACGGCTTGCCATAGACGAGACGAAAGGGAGATGTCCCCAATGGATTCTTGAAAGAAGTCCGATAAGCCCACAAGACCGAGTCCAAAAGTTGTGACCAATCCTTTCGATTTGGGCGGACAACTTTCTGCAAGATAGTCTTTATCTCCCGATTCGATACTTCGACAAGACCATTAGTCTGAGGGTGATATGGAGTGGCAACCCGATGGTCAATGCCGAACTCGTCTGCAAGGGCCCTAACCTTGTCATTGATGAAGTGAGATCCCCCGTCTGAAATCAAGACTCTAGGTACCCCGAACCGTGAAATGATATTTTTCCTCAAGAATTTGCACACGATTTTAGCATCTGCGGCTCAGGCAGGGATGGCCTCAACCCATCGACTGACATAATCCACAGCGAGCAAAATATGCTCGAATCCCTGACTCTTAGGAAATGGGCCCATGAAATCAATCCCCCATGCATCAAAAACCTCACAGAAGTGAATGGGTTGCATGGGCATCATGTCTCTCTGTCCGCAGGTTCCCATTTTCTGACAGTCAGTACATCTCTTCACGAACTCATCAGAATCCTTGAAGAGAGTAGGCCACCATAGGCCGGATTGAAGCACCTTCTGTGCTGTCCTTTTTCCTGAATGATGTCCTCCTGCCTCAAGCTTGTGGCAGTATGTGAGGACGCTCTGCTGCTCTTCTTGAGGAATGCACCTCCTCCAAATACTATCCCCTCCTTCATGATAAAGGACGGGATCCTCCCAATGGTAAAACTTGGCCTTAGCTAGGAAGGTCTCAAGTTTCTGCCTGGGCCAACCCTGAGGGACTGTCTTGGCGACAAGATAGTTTACAAAGTCAGCATACCATGGGAGTGAGGTGACAGCCAAGATCACCTCATCAGGAAACGTCTCAGTGATAGGTGCGCTGGGCTCAGATTCCTCAAGATTCTCCAATCTGGAGAGATGATCCGCCACCACATTCTTGAGTCCAGGCTTATCCTTAATCTCAATATCAAATTCCTGGAGTAGAAGGATCCATCTGGTGAGACGTACTTTGGCATCCTTCTTAGCCATTAAGTACCGAATGGCGGTGTGATCAGTGTAGATTGTCACTCTAGATCTGAGAATATACGATCGATACTTATCAAGAGCGAAGACTACGGCCAGCATCTCTTTCTCAGTCACAGTGTAATTCCGCTGAGCGGCGTCCAAAGTCCGGCTGGCGTAGTGAATGGCAAAAGGTAATCCATCCCTCTTTTGTCCAAGCACAGCCCCAACGGCAAAATCTGAAGCATCCGTCATGATCTCTAATGGGAGAGACCAATCAGGTGGCTGAAGGACAGGAGCAGAAACAACCATCTCTTTGAGAGTCTCGAAGGACGTAAGACTTATCATTTACAATAAACTTGGTGTCTTTCGTCAGTAAGTCAGTGAGCGGTCGGGCAATTCGACTGAAGTCCTGAATGAACCGTCGGTAGAAACCGACATGCCCCAGAAAAGACCGTAACTGACGCAAATTAGACGGCGGATTGAGTTTTCTGATGATATCCACCTTGGCAGGATCGACCTCCATGCCCCTGTTGGAGACGATGTGACCAAGGACCGTCCCCTGAGTCATCATGAAATGACTCTTCTCCCAGGATA
Source organism: Ottelia alismoides (assembly GCA_037367405.1). Lineage (NCBI taxonomy): Eukaryota > Viridiplantae > Streptophyta > Magnoliopsida > Alismatales > Hydrocharitaceae > Ottelia > Ottelia alismoides. Next base: position 751,662 of record JAZKJV010007071.1, on the reverse strand, counting down.
AGACAAGATTGACCTCAATGCAGCGCTTCAGCACACGGTCTAGGCAGTCAAGACAAGCGTCGAACCCATCGCCATAGACCGAGAAGTCATCCATGAAGACCTCTAAACAGTCACCCACCATGTCCGAAAATATGGACAACATGCACCTTTGGAATGTCACCGGAGCGTTACATAGACCAAAGGGCATCCGTCTGAAAGCATATGTCCCAAACGGACAGGTGAATGTCGTTTTCTCCTGGTCTTCGGGCGCAATGGCCACTTGATTATATCCAGAGTACTCGTCAAGGAAACAATAATGACTCTTCCCGGCTAACCGCTCGATAATCTGATCAATGAATGGTAGCGGGAAGTGATCCTTCTTGGTGGCCTCATTCAATCGTCTGTAGTCCACACAGACCCTCCAAGAAGTTGGTACTCTGGTAGCGATCTCCTCTCCAGACTCATTGACAACAGTAGTGATACCCGTCTTCTTGGGTACCACATGTAACGGACTTACCCATTTGGAGTCGGAGATGGGATAGATGAAATCGGCACTCCACCACCTTGAAATTTCTTTCATGACTACGTCTCGAAGATTCGGGTTCAGCCGTCGCTGGAACTCACGCGACGGCTTAGCATTATCCTCGAGATAAATGTGGTGGGAGCAAAGATTTGGGCTCAGCCCCTGGAGATCAGCTATACTCCAACTGATTGCCTTGCGGTTTCTTTCAAGAACCTCGATCATACGAGATTCTTTTTCTCCAGTCAAATCTGCTGAGATAATGACCGGGTGCATTTCTGGCTCACCTGCAAGGAATCTATACTTCATTGACTGCGGCAGAGGTTTCCGTTCTGGACAACTGGGAGGTGGCAGATCTGGCTTCTGATATGTCTGTGTAAACGCTACCAGGTCTGCATGGGAGAACTCTCGCTCTGCATGAATTTCTGACGAAAGGCGGCCTGCTGCATCATCAATAAACTGTACTGGCTCGCACTCTGTCATGGTTGTTGGCTCAGAAGGAATCAGACAAGGTAAATATTCATCAAAATCATCCCAATCAATGTCTGAATCCGAGGGATCAGAAGAAGATGAACAAGAATGAAAATCATCTGCACCACTCGTCCCAACACTGTCAGCCTCATGTGTATCCTCATCCAGGAGTGTGCTCTCCCGGCTCTCGACTGCCATGAGTTTGAGATATAGTGAATCTGTGGGCAAGGCAAGGGTCGGTGCTACAGGATCTGTCCAGTTGGATTCATCATCAGTCATCACGAAATCACACACCTGGTGAACGTCTAGCTCGTCCTCTGTCATCTGCGCTGCTTCACTGGATCGCTCTGAGCATTCTAATTCTTTAGCTCTGGTCTCCTCGATCGTCTCTATTTGTATGGTTTCACCCTCTACGCGAAAACATACCTTCCCACAATCATGGTCGGTCACCGCCTTGGCTGTGGCCAAGAATGGGCATCCAAGTATGATGGGGGCATCAGTTACCGACTCAGGGATCTCCATGTCTAACACAACGAAGTCCACGGGGAATTTCAGGCCCTGAATGGTAACGACCACGTCTTTCAATAACCCCTTCAGCCTCTTTATCGATCTATCCGCAAACTGAAGGACTGTTCTGCTTCGAAGAAGAGGGCCAAACTCGAATTGCTTGAGTAAGGATGCCGGAAGGAGGTTAATTGAAGAGCCGCTGTCTAATAGAGTACGATCAAACTGCTGCTCCTGAATCTCGCATCTGACATAGGGAGCTCCTGCGTCTGGTCGCTTGGCTGGCAGCTTGTTCTGGATGGTGCAGCATGTGTCATGAGTGAGCATATGGATTTGATCTCTGTGCCTCTTCTTCCTTCGGACAGTAGTTGTCTCTTTCAAGTTCTTTTTGAAGAAGGGGATATGCTCAAATGCTTCTCGTAGAGTCAGCAGAATGTGAAATTTGTCAATCATTTGGTTGTCGAACTCTACCTGCTGGTTCTTTTTTGGATTTTCTTTTTTATTCCCCTTCGCTCGGCGGAGTGCCTCAGGGAAGGGGATTGTAGGGGCCTCCTCAGATGGAGGACTAGGAATCGGTCCCTATGCCTGTAAAGGCGGAGAATCCATACAAACATCATCATGCAACACATATGGATCCGCAATTTGAACAGAAACCTTTCCTTTATTTCATATTTTTGTTTTTCTTTTTGTTCCCACAGTCCATAGGTACAAAATGTGGTAACATCACAGATGGAGGCTCAACAATAGTAGAGGTGGTGGCCTCAGTACTACCACCGGCACCTGGCTCTGCGGCATCAGCACCGCACTCTGGTTCAGCATACAAAATGGTGGCATCAGCACCACCGTCTGCAACTGGTATCACGACGGCATCAGCACCGTCATCTGGATCTTCATCCTTGGTGGCCTCAGCACCACCGTCTCTGACATCATCATTAGCGGCATCAGCACCGCTACTCTGCTCCTCTGGCTCTCCTAGTTCTGCATCTGGTTGTCGCTCAGAAGAGGCGTCGCCGGCTGGTATCCTACCGCTCCTAGTAGTAACAAAATCAGCATCATAAAAGGAACCAGATATGTCACTCAAATAGTCACTAGGAGAGGTATCCTCTGTAAACTCTACCTGCTCAGACTTCCTTTTCAGATTGTTCGGATTGGGTTCAATTTGAGTGGGTATGGCGGCCTTGCCTTTGATTATTTCTCTCATTTCCTGCCGGAATTCATCCATTTCTTGCCTGAAGGATGCTCGCTGTTCGGAGAGCAAGCGGGCAAGATCATCTAATGATGGGGTCTCAAAAGTGGGACCCTGAGAACCGGATGGTTGTCCCTGCTGGAAATGGGGTTGTTGCTGCTGTTGATACTGGGGGTGATGGGGATAAGATTGCTGAGGCTGCTGTCGCTGCCTCCATTGTTGTCCCTGATAGGCGGGACGAGGACCACTCTGATACTGCTGCTGGGCATACTGGGGCTGTTGCTGCTGGTGTTGCTGGATGTTCTGTTGTCCTTGAGGAGGGTTCTACTGTTGGGATGAGGAGCCATTGTTGCCCTAACAAAATCCGGGATGATCACGACGAATCCCGGGCTGAGGGTACCGGTCGTACCATATCCCATTGACTTCCATCAACGGGTCCTGCTCAAAGGAGGGTGGAGGAAGAACTGCCAGTGGCTGCTCCGGCTGATAAACCACCATCTGAGTCTCCTGAGACAGCGGTCGCTCTGGATGGTACTGTAGCAATGGAACCGGCTCTGCCCGGATATGGTTCACCTGCAGTATGAGGTAGAGGTCTGATTGGTATTGCTACTGCTGGGGTCAGCCCGTGACCTGGGAGGCTGTTGGGAATGAGTTTGTGCCTCCTGAATGCATAGAATTTGAGTCTTCAGGTCACTCATAGTTTTGGTGAGAAGGTCCATCGGAGCAAGACATTGATTCTGCTTCTTCTCGAGGATCTCCATGCGGTCCAACTTCTCACTAATAATGCCCATGTCGGCTGTGGCTGATTCGGCTTGGGCTGTGACTACCGACGATGTATTGGGACCGGTATCGATGCGGGCGATCCTCTGGAATGATCCTGCTCCCTGCGGGGGCTTTTGTTGTGTGTAGACTCTGGCTTGGGTCATCACAGTTGAATTTTCTGCCATGCCTTCATAGATGGCCCAGACGTCGTCTTCACCCTTGGAGAAGTACGACCCACCGCAGGAGGCGTTGACAAGCCCCTGCAGCTCCAGTGTCAGCCCACAGAAGAAACTCTGCACGAGATTGGGCTTGGATATATCATGATGAGGACACCGGTCGATGAGCTCTTTGAATCGATCCCAGGCTTCATGGAATTGTTCATTTGGGATCATGACAAAATTACTGATCATGGCTCTAGCTGCATTGGTCCGGCCGAGAGGATAGTACTTCTTCAAATATACGGTCCGGAGATCTGCCCAAGTGTCGATGAATCGCCCTAGATGCTTGAGCCAATATGCGGCTCTGCCAACTAATGAGAATGGGAAGGCGACCATCTTGATTGTGTCCTCGGTCATCAAGCGATCATGGATGGTGCTGCATATCATCTCGAATTCTTGGAGGTGAAGGTGTGGCTCTTCGGTCGGCAACCCATGGAATTTGGGTAGAAGCTGAATTGTGTGGGGCCGAAGCTCGAAATCTCCATGGATAGGCGGGAGTCGAATCCAACGGTGAGTGAGGGATGCAGCTGGGTTGTGCAATTCCCTCATGATGGTCTGTGGCGGTCTCTCAACGTTGGGATCGTCTCCTCCTGCATCATGTCCTCCTCCTTCTCCAACTCCGCCGCCTCCTCTGCCGGCTCGGTTCTCTCTCATCTGAGCTATCTCTCTCATGAGATCACCCATAAATGTACCCTGGTCGCGAATCTGCCTCTGCATAGTTTCCAGGGATGCTAACAAGGAATTATTGATGGCTGCCTGATCAAATAGGAACGGAGGGTGCTCATGATCATATGCATGCTCACCTCTGTCTGCCATGTCTGGATTTTCTGAAAAAGCAAAAGAGCCATCTCAGGTGCTGTCGAATGAGCTGAACTCTGTGATGCACTGTACTCTGAAACAATTGGACTGAGAGAAGGAGAATGGGAAGGGTGGTCGAGGGGGAACAGGGTGGATGTAAACTCAGGCTCGGAGAGCAGACTCTCCGAGGTAGTCCTAGATGAATAAGGAGGAGTGCGGGATAGCGGTGCCGACAAGGTCGGCCTAAGAGATCTCCATCCCATCATCTTGATTATTGGGAAGAGCAGAGGGAATGTAGAAGAAGAAGAAGAAGAAGAGTGAAATGAGATGTAACAAAATTGCGCACGATTGTGCGGTATTTTTGACCTTGACCTAAACAAATCTAGCAATCAAACACAAAGCAGGGGTGAGTTCACCAACTCAACACGTGAAGCCGTGAAGGTTTGGCTTTTATATTGTCAATTTTAGCTTGATTCAGGAATTTATCTTTTCACGAGTCCTTAGAACGCTACGCCTAAAGGAGAGAGAGTACTGCCGGAAGAGTATCCCGTACTTGTCCTCCTCCTGTGTAACATGTAGCTTGCACTTTTTGAGGTCCTTGTAACCCTTCCTGGATCCCTACTCAGCCAAAGAATAAGAGAGGAAGCCAATAGGCAAAACCGATACTTCGGAACTCGCTCGCAACGGAATCACCCGTGAGCGTGCAAGAACCTACTCGGACGCGAGACGATGAGACAGACACCCCCGTGAAGGCGTGGCCTAGGCTCGATACTTCGGACAAGGTCGATGCTCTACACAATAGAGAGTCACCCATGTTGACCAAGCCCTACTCGTCCACGTACGATAGAAGCGCCAATACTTCGGAAATCCAGGCGATACACAAGGCAGCCACAAGCTGGGTTTTTGGCTCTAATCCTTACGAAGCGCTCACCTCTCTTGGAAGGAGACCTTCCCATGCAACCTGAATACAAGTGAGGGTGTTACTCTCCCCAAGCAATGAATCCAATTACCGATTTTATTTTTGGTCAAGTTTTCTTAGCAGTCCCTTTTTTAATTTTTTTTGGTGTTATCGCTTCTTTTGAGTAGATTCAAACAAGCGCCTAACGATTTTTGTATTTTCTTGATCCTACTTTGTCCAAAAACAGAGGGAGAATAGAGTCGGAAAAGCCGTGCAAGTCGATACAAAGATGGAAATCTCACCTTTGTGCCTAAATGATGGATGCAAAGTAAGAAGACTTACAGCGAATCCCAGCTCTCTCCATGCGGGATGCAAAGCAGAATTTTATAAACCTAGTCTATATGCCGATATGCAATGCGGAAATCGTCCTAAGATAGGCAACTGCTAGCGTGAAGAACCACAAGTCAACTACCAATCGTCGATCCTGAGAGTCCGGTCTAGATCCTCCCCTCCTCTTCTCGACACATCGAGTTCAGGAGTAGCGCTTGATGGAGAGGGCTCGCGGCGCGGCGGATCTAAGAAAGGTAGCTGACTGTTTAATTAAACTAAGTCCAAGTACGAACTATAGGTACATGCAAAGGTTATTAGTATGTTTGGACCTAATTTAATCGATCAAGCAGGCCTAGATCTAAGGGCTCAATCCACAAAGAAAGTGAAAATGAAATCAAAACCGGCAAATGACAGCGGCAAAACACGATAAAAACCGCGGTGAGCCCCCGGGTGAACAAACATCCGGAAATTAGGCCTGGAGTGTCCAAAAGTCCAAGTACCTGTACTATTACAAATTATCCAATCACTCTCTCACAAAAATGAATGCAAGCTAAACTAATCACTCTCTCACTCCTCCTGCTCTCTCCTGCCGGCTTGGCTAAAGAATAGCCGGCTCCGCTTCCCAAGGATGCTCCGGGTCACCTAAGCGATCTGCCTCGCTCCGCGGTCCCTCGCAAGAAGATAAGAAAGGATGGTCAGAATAGCCCAATCAATAAATGTATCAAAAGTGCAAGAGAGATAAGCTATGGTAGACAGCAATCACAAGCAAACAAAAAATGTAAACTACTCGTTGTTGCTCCCCGACAACGGCGCCATTTGATAAACACGAAATTCAAGGGGTCTAATGTCTCTCACAAAGCGGAGACAACCGTGTCGCTGTGGTGACCCTCAAGGAATCCCATATTTAATCAACAATGAACCCACAATCAATAAATCAAGCAGTGACAAATAAATGTGGAGTCAAATTTATTTTTAACTCTGCACAAATGGTGTATAGTGACACGTATGCAGAGAGTTCGAACACAGGAAGCAAACAGGGTAATTCACAAAAATGTGCACAAGTGAGTGTGTGTGTGTGAAGTGTCTACACTAAGCAAGCATTCAATGGAATTTTTGTGGGTTTTTAATTTTTAATTTTTTTTTATTTTTAATTTTTAATTTTGTATTTTGATTTTTAATTTTCTGATTTTTATAATTTTCTATTTTATATTTTTTTTTCAATATTGGAATTTAAAACAATGTAATAAGAGACAAGATAGAGTATTTATAAAAATATGCTAAAATACCCAAAAAATTCAGAAATAAAGTGTTTTTGGTATTTTTATAATTTTTTTTACTGTTTTTGTGATTTTGGGTATTTTTCCAGGTGTTTTTTGTATTTTTTTAAAATAGCTAAACAAGGCAAAACAGTGAAATATGTGCTGGCGGTGAGTAAAATGGGATTTAAAAATAGGAACCAGTACTCAAAATTTTTCACACTAATTTTCAAATGAAGCTACTAAAATATAGAGTAAACAGGAACTGAATTTGTGATTTTTGGAGTTTTCTTTGATTTTATATATTTTTTTGAAGTTTTTGAGTGTTTTCAAATTTTTAGTATTTTTCTTTTGAGAGTTTTAGTGATTTTTGGACTAACACTGAAATATGGTAAAATAGACACTAGGGAATTTTTGTGGAATTTTTCGAAGTGTTTTAATATTTTTTTATGGATTTTCTAATGCAAACAGTAAAATAAATGCATGTTTTTTATTTTTAATAAATACGAAAATGCGATAAAAATGCAATGCAAAAATATGGCGTGCAAGTGCAAGTTACCAGGAGCTTAAGCCTATTTCTGTGGAATTTTTGGACTTAAAATGATAATTTAGATAATTAGAACAAGCATCCAAATTTTAAACAGTCCTGGCAGGGGTATATATGCAATTTCGCAAACATCCAGGGGCAAACATACAATTTTCCACAAAACTTTACACAAAAGTCCAACTTTTCATACCAAAAACTAATTACCAGACCCGTAAGGGTATCTAAACAATTTTCCCACCAGGGCGCGTGACTTGCACGCGCCTGGCGAGGACCAAAATGTAATTTTCTAACAACCTGGGGGCCTACTTGCAATATTTCCAAAAGTATAACACGTGATAGCAGAGTTTTGGTACTGAAACAAAATACACAAAATGCTGAGGGTGCCCTTGCAAAATGCCCACACCGCACGTGAACTTGTCACGTGAGGTGACGTGGCGAGGGACCTAAGTGCAAATAAGAGAAACACGGGGTCCTACATGCAAATATTACAAAGTTTTTACACTACAGACGAAAGTTCTTAGACTAAACCATAAATACAAAATGCGCGAGGGTTAAGGTGCAAAATACCCTCGGCGCGCGATCCAACGACGGTGAAGAGGCCACTTGATACGTGGCGCGCTACGGACGGCCGATGACGCTTTGCTGGTGGACGTCTGAGATTAGATCTCGGCTGAGATCAACGGTGGCTGAGCGCTGATGATCGGACGGTCCATGTTCTAACTGGAGGGGCTCCCTTGATCGGACGGTGGCGAAGGCAGCTGGAAGAGCACGGCGGAGCTCCGGCTGGGCGAAGTTCCTCGAGCTCCTCCGGCCAGCTCCGGTGGCTTTTGGGCTTCAAAATCAGGCTGCTGCCTCCTCAGGTCCTCCTCTATCGTCTGGAGTCGTCAAAAAGCCACGGCGGTGGCCGTGGTGCTCGTTGGTGGCTGGCGGAGCTGGGAGGCTTCGTTGGCTCCGACGAGCTTCAAAACTCGCCTCCAGATGCTCTCAAATGCACGTTGACCTGCAAAACGAGTCAAGGGGTCTAGGGCAAACTGCCTGGACCCTTGGATGGACATGGGGGAGCGTGGATCGACGGGGAGATGATCGGTCGGAGGTGCGCTCCGGCCAAGTGAATAGATCTAGCGATTAAAGCGACGAATCTCGGATTTTGTTGGTGATTTTGAACCCTAAGGGTAAAAGGAGCTAAATACATGAAAGGAATGAGAGGGGAAGGGCCCTCAATGGCCGGAGCCAGAGGGAGAAGGGTTACCTCGACCGCCGGGTTGCGGGAGGTGCTGGGATCTTCTCCGACCTCGATGACCTAGGCTGAAGAGCGTGATCTGGAGCTGTCACCTCCAGGAAGGTCTTGAGCGCATGAAGGTGGAGAGCGGTGGTCCGAAGGAAGTCCAACCGAGGATGGAAGTGGCGGAGCTCTATTTGAAGAAGGTTGGATGCGTGAATTCGAGGAGAAGTCACGGGCGAGACATGAAGATCTAAGGAGATCTGGGAGGTCGGCGATGGAGGTGATTGTTCAAGGAACAAGTTTCGTGAAGGAGGCAGCAGCAAAGGACGAATGGCGCGGCCTCGAAAAATCCGCAAAAGCGGGGGGAAAACGAGGTGCGCACAGAGCTGCAAGGACGAAGGATGGACTGTTGACCCGCCGGTCAACAGTCGGAGGCTCCTGGTTGGTCCACGTGGACCAACCAGGGAAAAGATTGAAAAAATTATTTTATTAATTCGTTTAAAAATAGAAAAAGGCCGAATTAATTTTTAGTTAAAAATAAAAAAATATTTAAAATTTTATGTAGTATTTTATTATGATTTTTAATTTATTTTATGAAGTATATTTTTACAAGTTGCTTTTATACCCCTATATAGGTATATTATCTACATATTGAGTATTTTATTTTTATTTTTGTATTTTTAATTTATTTATTTTTGTTTATTATTCTCTAAAATTATAAAATACTTTTATATACACAAATATATTTTTATTTATTTTTTTCTGATATGTTTTGTATATGGAATAAAATATGAGTATAAAATGTATAGGTTTAAGTATAGGTATAACACCTGTATACCCTATATATGTATGTATTTTATTTTGAGTTTTATTTAGGTTCTTATTCTAATTTTAATGTACATAATTATTATAAGTAATATTTACAACATTATAAAAATATAAAAATATATAAATAATGAATAAATAATAAGTTGAATATTTTACTCTGTACAAGCGTACAATAGGGGTCCAAAACTCAACTTCCAAACCTAGCTCCGCCAAATGCGAAACCACCGCCATTAAATAGCTTATTTTCTTCTATATACAATTAAAGGTGACTATGCTGCATTTGGAGTTGTCGTTTATGAGATACGGGTCTGGGAAGTTGGCATTCTGGATTTTTATTCAGATCATAACTTTTTGTCTGTACATTGTTTTTCTGTGAAAGCAATTTTGTATTTTTCTTTATTTTATTATCTACAACTTTCATGTACAAAGTTTCTTTATTCGATGTATAAAAAGTGGAACCAAAAATAGGTCCCAAAATGAATAAAGAATGAATAAAAACTATAGGTATTTTATCTGTATTTTGGCCCTTCTCTCCCCCCACTTTATTTCTTGTCGACCTATTCATCAAGATGCCTAGGTCTCGGGGTTTCGGGTCATAAAAATATTTACAATATTTTATTTCTTTTTCTTTTCTTTATTTATTCTATAATTTTGGCTTTAATTACAATATTTTATACACTATTTAGATGCACATGCATGAATGCTAAGATGATGAAATAGAGGCTATTTACAAGTATTTGCTAGGGTTTTTTGGTGCCAAAATGATAGAATAAAGATGATGAAATGTGGATTCATCAGAAACCCCATTTGGTTCTCATGGACCCGTCTATGAGAACCCAGCCCTTGATGATCTAGCACGCCTACTCTCAGACCAACAGACATCTTTCAAGCAGGAGATGGGCGAGTTCCGAAGAGAGATGAGGGACATTATAAAGGGCAAGGTCGACATACCAGCTCAGATCGAGCCCAATCTGAACAACCTCAAGAAGAAATCTGATTAGGTATAGTTCACAGAGACAACCACTCCTAGTGATTAATTGGGTAACATTACTTCCTACATATTCGATGTTGATTTTTGTGACACTTAGGAGTGATAGGATGCCAGTCGACGGTGCCTCGTCTGAGCGACAACCACATGATGATCCAGGAGCGCCAGATAAGGAGGATAGCGGTGCTGATGCAATTGATGATGATGTTGATGACAGTGGTGTTGAAGCCACCAAGGATGATGATCCAGTCTACGGTATTGAGGTTGTCGCTTCTCCAAATGTAATAAGTGGTGCTGATGCCACCATTTCTACTAATGCTGAGCCAGAGCGCGGTGCCGATGCCACAACGACCGATACCGTGGGTGGTGTTGATGCCACCATTGTTATTCCAGCAGTGTTTTCCCCCTATTTTGGTATCTCGATACAATAAGAAAAAGACAAAAAAAATAATAAGGGAAAGGTTTCTTCATATTCTTCGAGCCCATATGCGTTGCATGATGATACCTTGTATGGACTCCCATTCCTTTACAGTCGCAGGAACCTATTCCTATCACTCTATCTAAGGAGGGCCCATCTATCCCCATCCCTCAAGCACTCCGCTTGGTGAAGATGAATAAAAAAGAAAATCCTAAAAAGATCCAATAGTTAGAGTTAAGCCAGCAGATGATAGATAGATTCCATATCCAGCTGACTCTATAGAGGCGCTTGAGCACATCCCTCTCTTCCAGAAGAATTTAAGAGAGAAGACCATCATTCGTAGGAAGAGAAGGAACCACAATATATAGATCCATGTGCTCACTCGTGCCACCTGCTTTTCCATCCAGAACCATCTACCAACTAAGAGGCCAGATGCGAGAGCCCTCTTAGACAAAGCAGGATAGTCCTTCAGTTTGCTGATAGATCTGTCAAGATGCCAAAGGGGTTGTTGAAGGATGTGGTTGTCACAATTTAGGGCCTGAAATTCCCCATGGACTTTGTTGTATTGGACATGGAGATCCCTCAGTCTGTGGATAGATACACCCATCATTCTAGGACCTCCATTCTTGGCCACATCCAAGGTGGTGTCCAACCATGATAATGGGAAGGTGTACTTTCACATCAAGGGCGAAAGTATACAAATAGAGACTATCGATGAGACCAGAATGTGAGATTCAGCTTGCTCAGAGAAGTTCAGTGATAAAGAGCATATGATAAAGGGCAGAGCGAGACATCAACCAGTAGTGCAACATTGTGATCACTGATGATGAAGTCGCTTGGTCTGACCTCATTTCACAAGCTCTTTCTCTCACCTTAAGATACTACAAAATCACAGCTTCTAGTAGATGAGAGTTCGGAGAGCACATTCCGAGCAGAGGACACATTTGAGGCTAACGATCGTGCCATGGAGAGCGAAGCATATTATCTTTCATGTGATTCTGATGCAGATCCCTCAATTCAGATATTGATTAGGTTGAGTTTGATGAGTTGCCTACCTTATCTGATTCCTACAGAGCCGGCAGCTACAGTGGAGACTGAGCCAGCACCGAATTGCAGACACACCAGCAGGGCCGTCTTCTCCAGAGTTTCATGCACAGCGAGAGTTCTCACATTCAGATCTGGTTGCCTTCACGTAGACATTCCATAAGCCAAATTTGCTAGCTCCCCAGTTGTCCAGAGTTGAAGCCTTTGATGTAGTCACTGAAATATAGATTCCTTAAGGGGTGAGCCAGAGATGTACCTAGTCATTATCTCAGCGAATTTGACTGGAGAGAAAGAATCTCGTTTGATGGAGTTTCTTGAAAGAAACCAAGGCGATAGGATGGAGCGTAGCTGATCTCCGGGGGTTAAGTCCGGCCTTGTGATCTCACCATATCTATCTCAAAGAGGATGCTACACGTGGTTCCCAAGAAGAAGGGAATCACTACGGTTGTGAGTGAGTATGGAGAGGAGATCGCTACCCGGGTACCCCTTCTTGGAGGATCTATGTGGACTACAGAATATTAAATCAGGCCACCAAGAAGGATCAATTTTCCATTGCCTTTTATTGATAAGATTATGAGAGGCTGGCGGAAAGAGTCATTACTGTTTTCTCGGTGGGTACTCTGGCTATAATCAGGTGGCCATAGCGTCGAAGACAGAACAAAATGACATTCACCTGTCTGTTTGGGAATTATGTTGTCAGACGGATGCCCTTTATTCTATGTAATGCCCCGACAACATTCCAAAGTTACCATGTTGTCCATATTTTCTTACATGGTGGGTGCTTACGATGATTTCTTGATCTACGACAACAGGTTTGATGCTTGTCTTGATTACCTAGACCGAGTGCTTCAGCGTTGCATTGAGGTCCATCTTGTTTTATCTTGGGAGAAGAGTCACTTCATGGTGACTCAGGGGATAGTGCTTGGTCATATCATCCCCAACAGGGGCATGGAGGTTGATCCATACAAGGTGGATATCATCAGGAAGCTCAATCCATGTCCAACTTGCGATAGTTGCGATCTTTTATGGGGCATGTCGATTTCTACGAATGTTTTATTTAGGACCAGAAGGATTGCCCAACTGCTGACTGATCTGCTGATGAAAGTCACTGAGTTCATTGTAGATGATAAGTGTCTTGTGTCTTTCGAGACTCTCAAGAATGTAGTTATCGAAACTCCTATACTTACGCCACATGGTTTGTCTCTCCCATTCGACATCATGATGGATGCCGATGATTTTGCCATAGGGGTTGTGCTAGGACAGAGGAGGGACCCATTGCCATATGACATTCACTACGTTAGCCATACATTTGATGCCTCTTAGAGGAACTACACTGTCACGGAGAAAGAGATGCTAGTCGTAATATTTTCCTTGGATAAGTTCAGATTGTATATTCTTGGATCAAAAGTGACTATTTATACTGATCATACCGCCATCAGGTACCTCATGGAAAAGATGGATGCCAAATCTAGATTGAACAGATGGATCCTTCTACTCTAGGAGTTTGATAATGAGATTAAGGATAAGAATGGAGTCAAGGATGTGGTGGCATATCATCTCTCCCAATTGGAACATATTGAGGAATCTGAGCAGATTGAGCCTATTGAGCCTATTACAGAGACCTTCCCAGATGAGGCGATCCTTGCTATCGCCTCGCTTCCATGGTATGCCGACATTGTGAATTATCTTGTTGCCAAGAAAGTTCCACAAGGTTGGCCCAGACAGCAACTTGAGACCTTCCTCGTGAGGGCCAAGTCATACCATTGAGAGGATCCCATCCTTTATCATGAAGGAGGGAATAGCGTCTCATGTCGGTGCATTCCTTAGGAGGAGCACCACAGCATCCTCACATACTACCACAAGCTTGAGGCAGGAGAACATCATTTTGGGAGGAGAATATCACAGAAAGCGCTCCAATCTGACCTATGGTGGCCTATCCTCTTCAAGGATTCTGATGAATTCATGTAGAGGTGTACTGACTGTCAGAGGATGGTCACTTGTGGATAGCGTGATATGATGCCGATGCAGCCCATTGACTTCTGTGAGGTTTTTGATGCATGGGGCACTGATTTCATGGGTCCATTCCCTAAGAGTTAGGGATTCGAATACATTCTGTTAGCTGTTGATGATGTGAGTCGTTGGGTTGAGGTCATTCCCGCCCAAACCGCAAATGCTAAGACTGTTTGCAGATTTTTGAGGAAAAATATCATTTCATGGTTCAGGGTGTCTAGAGTTTTGATATCTGATAGGGGATCTCACTTTATCAACGATAATGTAAAGGCCCTTGCTAACTAGTTCAATATAGACCATCGAGCTTCCACTCTATATCATCCTCAGACCAATTGTCTTGATGAAGTATGGAACAAGGAGATCAAGACAATATTATAGAAGATAGTTTGCCCAGACCGAAAGGATTGGTCACAGCTTTTGGACTCGGTCTTGTGGGCATATCATACTTCCTTCAAGACTCCTTTGGGTACGTCTTCCTTTTGTCTCGTTTATGTCAAGCCATGCCATTTACCTGTGCAGATAAAGCATAAGTCACTATGGGTTGTCACTGAGATATTATTGGATCCAGAGAGTATAGGAGATAAAGGAATGCAAAATGGCAGCCTGGAAGAGCTTAGAGATGTAGCCTTTTCGAGCAACCGACAATATAAGGAGCAAGAGAAGATATGGCATGATTACCATATCAGCTATAAGCAGTTTGAGCCGAACTAGAGTGTATGGTTGTTCGATGCCATGCTTAGATTATTTCCAGGGAAGTTGCAGAGCAAATGGAAGGGACCATACTTGGTCCGAAAGGTGCATGACAATGGTAGTATTGATATATCTGAGATGTCATCTGAGTCCACCTTTCGAGTTAACGGTCAGCGCTTAAAGCCATATCTAGATCATGATCCGTTGATCGTTGGCGTTGCCCCTATTCATTTTGCATGAGATGTGGTCTTTTACTCACATCATCTGTATCTCATGCCTAACTATCACCTTCTTCCACTAGTGTATAGATCCAGATGTCCATATCATACATTCTTTGGTCTAACACCCCATTTGCATCTTATGATTATGCTATACTTAGGGTGTACTCTAACCTAAGTATAGGGGGTGTGTGTCAGATTTTTTATTATTCTCTTGATTCTTTTTACCTATGTTTTGTTGCCTATACTTAGAGATATTTTACCCAAAGAATAGAGGAGGTAGACCCTGTACATTCTAACCCTCAGTTTCTCGTTGTGTACAGTCTTCTACACTTAGTATTACTTGATCCTAAGTATAGGGGGATCACTTATTTCTATTCATTATATTCTTTTATTCGTCGTTATAGTATAGTCTTTCTTTTCACTTACTAATACTCAGCACAAATTATGTCTTCTTCATCACTCTTTGATCACTCTGAGGATATCTTTTGAGCTAAGTATAGGGGGTGTCGTATATATTGTATATATACTTTAGCCATAACTCGTACTTGTGTGAGTGTGTTAATAAATAAAATGGATAAAAATTACTTATTAAAAGTCACAAAATTTTTTAAAAATTTTATTGTGCATAAAATTCTTTCTTGCATATATGTGTCTGTAAATAGCTATTTATAAAAATTATTCTCGTAGAAATGTTTGCAAAAATGTTTTGATTGTAAACGTTTGTAAATATTTTTGTATCAAAATTATGTATATAGTACAAAATTTTTGTAAAATGTTTGAAAAATAAAAATCTTGCAAAAAAACCCTTGTGTAAATGTTTGTACATAGTTTGCAAAACTTCTGCATCCGAACATTTTTCAAAAAAATTTAAAATTTGCATAAAAAGATTTTTGTACATATTTTTGTATATTTTTATGAATCATAGTTGACATTTAAACTAGTATAGAATTATATTGGAAAATGGATCTTGGTTAAGACCTTAATCCACATAATAATCAGAGGAACCTTATAGGATTTGGGGTTAAGACTTTTCAGGCCCATTAGTGACTTAATTCTTTGAGTCCACTAGGCTATGTTCACATGTCATCTTGATGAGACTAAGTAGAACACTTAACAACACAAGCGTGACTCTCACAGACAATGGCTTTACCTGGACCAGCACCTTACACATAGCTCCACACGGATGAGGTGGTGAGGAGGCAGAATCCTTTGGCTTGAGGTAGAATACGAGGGAAGTACTTCTAGGCGGAACCTCTCATCTTACTTTAGGGAGGGATGTATACCTCAACTTGGTCTCGCGGTGTTGAGGTATAAAGACAGGAGTTGTGGGGTGCAAAAATGCTTCAAAAGAGGGATAGTCTATTGTCTCAAGAAGAAAAAGTCTTTATGTATATGTTGCACCATGTAGATATGTTGTACATGTGCACATCAAGAAAATGTGCAAAATCGAGAAAAACTCCAAGAAAGTGGACAACATGATTGAAAATAAAATGCCTGCTGGAGTGTATATAGCCAAATAAAGCAAAGCTCATGTACTACACCTTCTCATCTCATAAAGCTTGCAGCGGGAGACTTAGCTACATTGGTTGGGCTTCCAGGAATATGAGTCTACACTGGCCACGATCCGTTCTCTTCTTTCCCCCTCTTCTTGAGCTAGTTGCACTTGAACTTAGAAGGGAATACCCCGCTCCTCAAGAAAAGAGTTGCTAGAGTGAGGAATTAGAGTTACCTTGTTGAGGGAGGTTGTTTCTTTGTCATTTATGAGGTGAGGAGCTACATATCACTTACACAGTACAATGAAAGATACATGGTCATTAAAGTTTTCGTATGTAGACTTGTTCAGATCTGGATTATTAAGGAGTCTTGATCATAGAATAGTGGAACTTAGAGGTGTTGAGTTTTAAACCTATGTCCAAATAAGGTTCCGACAAACTAATAATCCAAAGGTCTGACTGAGGTCCACCTTTCAATTTAATGAAGATAAGTTTAACAGTCAACTTTGATTCTCCTTTTTCTTTTCTTTCTCTTTTCACTTCTTTTCCAAATAAGTGTTTGCTAAGGGACTAGCAAAGGTAAAGTATAGGGGTGATGAATCCATGATTGTCACTCTTTATTCTTTTATTTTAGCTATTTATCTTAGCGAAGCATCATGAAAATACATGTAAATACAATAACATAGCATTCTGCATGCATTTATTAATATTTCATAATTAGCATGTTTTTGTGCAAAAATAAAAGAATAAAGGAAAATAAAAAGGAAGTAGGTAATTAGAATAAATACAGAGTGACTCATACCCCAAGAGAAGGTCAAGCCTTGTCTTGATCGCCAAATAAACTAAGTAGAGAGAGATAGGATCTACTTTGTATTATATATATGACCTATATTTGTAAACAATTATTTTTAACAAAATAAAATTTAGTTATTAGGTATACCCCTTGTATATATTTCTAGTAATAATAATAATAATATAAAATAAAAATCATTAAATAAAAATAAAATCCTCCTTTGAATTGTACAAAATACATGTATATACATCACAATCAGTAATTATTCTATACCCGTAGATAACTCATAAAAATAAAATAAAAATTCTTTTTTACTCCTAAAAATATGTTGAAGATAAATAAAATATAAAATTGAGGTATTTGTATAAAAATAAAAAATAAAAATAATTATACATAATACATATGTATATTATACATGTATATAATATTATATATTGTATATACATTAATTTATTTTTCACAAAAAAATTAAAAATCATAGAAAAATAGTTTGAAAAATTATAAACATTTTTTATTTTGTACACTTTTTAATTTAAAATAATTTAATATTTTTTATTAAATTTATAATTATTTTGTATATCCGAATTTTCTGATTGGTCTAGACCATTTGTTGACCCCCGTTCAGCACCTCCTCCTTCTCGGGTCATATCGGGATATCGCTCGTCGGAGCTCCTTCTCGAATTTCTCCAGCCCAACTCGAGATCGTTTTGCCTCGAAATTTGGATCGGATAATCCTCATTCACCCGACATCCTCGCGGGTCCCTTGGTCGATCCAGATCGCTCTTGGGTTCCACGCTTTTCACTGATCTTTCTGGACCCCGAGTGACCTATAAATTATCTTCTCCCCCCTCTTGGCATCGCAGCTTGTGCCTCGCCCTTTCCTTCATCCATAAGAACCTTCAATTGAGTGACAGCGGCCGAAAGGTGTCTTTGGATCGAAGTTTGGTGACTAGTAGCCGCAGCTCAGCTACGTGGCTGGAGCTCTCCGCTGCGTTCAGCCTCCCTGCCCGCCGCAGCACGGTTGAGGCCATGACCCCGACCACCGTATTTGCCCGAAGCAGAGGAACACTTCCATACCTTCAGGTACCAATCATTTCACCTATATTTCTCAGTTCTATCCGATCTTTCCATTTCATCGCTGTCGTCGTCCCCTTGCTCTGTCCATCTTGGCAAAGCTCCGCCACATCCTCTCATCTGTTTAGATCGACTCTCCAGTTCGCCCTACATCTTGCACTGCAACCTGATCACCCTTAGATTCTACCCCCATGTAGAGATTAAGTTCATGTCCCTCCTCGACCTACGTAGGAGACCCACATCCCATTCCCCCGTGCTTCCCTTATTCCTCTTTGTAATAAAGTCAACTGAAGCCACACCCCGAGTCTCCTCAACCTTCTACAGGATCCGGTTTGCGCGAAGGAGGTCCCTAGAGCTCCCAAGTGCTCAGGAGGAGCAGTCCCAGGTGGCACTTCACCATCACGATTATCTAGTGATGAATCTCCGTTTCATCATCTTTATTTTATCATTATGGCCTTAAAACCCTAGTAAATGCGTGTAAATAGGCTTAATTTAGGCATTTTAGCATTCAGGCATCATTGTGTAAATAGTGTGTAAAATACGATTTTTAAAGCTTAAATTATAGAATAAAGAAAAGAAAAGAAAAGAAAAAGAATAAAATATTGTAAATATTTTGTGACTCGAAACCCCGAGACCTAGGCATCTTGATGAATAGGTCGACAAAGAATAAAGTAGGGGGAGATAAGGGAAAAATACAATAAAAATCCCTTTTATTTAGTTCATTCTTTATTCATTTTGGGACCAAAGTTCCAATTTTTATACTTCAAATATAGAAACTTTGAACATGAAAGTTGTAGATAATTAAATATAGAAAAATACAAAATTTATTTCATACAAAAATAATAGGGAAAAGGGATCCTACACCCAGGGGTGTAGGTAATTACCTACACCCGGCTCTTTTTTTTAATATTTTTTGATTTTTTTGAAATGAAACTTTTGGGGGATTAGATCACTATATATCAACATGGTGTCATTCCAAATTCAACTTAATTCAAGACTTCTATCATCTCCATCAAGACTACCAAATTTTAATGGTCTCAGAATTGCTGAAATTGACCCATTCTAGATGAACGTGTTAGGAGTATTTATTTTGCATGAAATTTGAAAAACAAATTCCCCACAATATATTAATAAAATCCCCCAAAGGTTTCCATCAAAAAAATCCAAAAAATAATGAGATAAAAGTCCGGGTGTAAGTAATTACCTACACCCCTGGGTGTAGGCTCCCAGCTCCAAAATAATATACAGTGTACAAAATATACTCAGAATAAGATTCCAAAATACGAACTTCCCAGACCCATATATCTCAAATAAAAACTCAAAATATATCAAAATCACCTTTAATTGTATATAACTTTTAATAAGTTATTTAATGAAGGTGATTTCATATTTTTTGGAGTTACGATTTGAAAGTTGAGTTTTGGACCCCTGATACACAATAGTTTATGGCTTTTTCTTTCTTTTGTATAGATTCCATTTTAACTCCTTTTATTTCGATTTCAATTTTATTTTGTTAGTTGTATATTATACTTTCTATTAAAAATATAAAATCAATTAAAAAATGCAAAATCAAAAAGATACAAAAATAGAGCTTCTCTATACAAGTCAATTTGGCTTATATTCTATCTTTTGCATTTTTTATTTATCTTATAAAATTAAAAATCAACAAAAATATTTCCAAGTTTTGTATATTATTAAAAATAAAACAAGACTAAATCATAAAAATCCAAAATGGGTATTTTATACCTTCAAAAAATATGTTTTTAATTAACATTTTTTGAAAAAAAAGGCTTTGTTCTGCAATATTCTGGATAACATTACTGTGAGAAAGTTTTATGATTTGAGTTTTTATTTTGAGGTCTCTTGTTATTTATTTTAAATATATTTTCATTGGGAAATACCTCTCTTTTTTATTAGTACACATGAACATAAAGACAATTACTAGTGTCCAAAAAAATTTGAAATATTCCACTCCCATTGGTGGAGGCCTCCTCCAATAGCCATCACCTCTTCCATTCATCCACCAATAGCCATCATCTCTTAAATTCCTCCACCAAATAAAATAGATTCAACTCCCATTTTTTGAAATCATCCACCATTAGAGTCTTCATTCTAGCTCCTCTACATCCATTGTGACAGAGTGAAGGTTGGAGACGAAGCCAAGACGAAGGGAGGATTCTTTGGTGTGATCCCTTGGTGTTATTGCTCCATTGTATCACAAGCTCTAAGCTTGTCAAGCCTCTTCTCCGCCGGAATTGAGGCCATGATCGGTCATTCTCATCGAAGAATCGATCACCATAGGCGATTATCTTCACATGCTATGTTTTCCATCTTGTAGGTAACTTTTAGATTTAGTTTTTCTTCTTGTTGTAGTGTAACAACCCATCATCTTCAACTTTCATTCATCCTCCTCGACGCGGCTCACATCTCACCGCCACCATCCTCCGCTATTCTACGTATCCTCACACATAACCCCCTCCATCTTTGACCACATACAGTGGTCGAAGCGCCTCCTTCCCTTACCAAATCGAAGGAATCCCCATTCATATACCGTTTTTTGTGTACCTAACATATTGTCCAAGTTTTGTACTCGATCCCTTCTTCTACTTGCAGGTACATCGAAGCACCTTCACGTCGTCGCACATCGTCAGCCCTCGGATCGGCCTTCTTGTTGTTGTTGTCCAAAGGAAGAAGAAGGAAGGGGCAGATAGCAGCCACCGTTGGATCCACCCCTCTCCTTTTAATCTCGGCCATCCATCCAAGGGGTATAAATTTTGTGCATGCATCCCTTAACTTCTGGTATTTTACGCGTGTGTCCCCAGCCCTCCAAGTGCCTCTGAATGCCATGTGGATAAGTGGCAAGTTTTGCGGCCACACTCCTGAACTTTTGGGATATTTCAGAAACTTTTTGAGCTCTATTTTGAACTGCAGTTTTGTACTTACTATTGCAGTTGTACCCCTGCACTTAAATGCTCATAAATCATTCATCTGAATGTTGTTTCCTGCGAGATTTTTTTGTCAAGTCTTGTGTTATGAATGCGTAAGCAGGTAAAGAGTACATATGTTGAGCCCCTTCCGAGTAGACTGGTATGTCAAAACCCGCTAGGGCAAGACTGCCTATCACCTCCCTAGGATCGCTCCTCCTTCTTCGGGAGAGTGGTCATCCAATTCATGATAAGAGCTCGGATGAACTTCATTTTCCCGTAAACTAATGAATTGGAAGGCTGACACGTACTGCAAACCACGATTTGTCCTCTTACCCTTGCCCCTGTCAGGACCTTCTAAGTAATTACACACACGACAGCCATTTTTCTAGTTGCAAAGAGATTAAGCACCATCTCAAAATACCTCATCGCTCAATAGAGAGTGAGAGCCGAAGCTTATTGACTTAAATCATGGAGATTAGAAAGCTGCTTTAAATATCTACATCGTGTTAAAATTTCAAAATATTTTGATGTATGAACTATTAATAATGAATCTTTTGAACTCAGTATACTGATTTGGTGTATTTTTGTTAATAATTCCTTCAATAATTGATATCACTTTCTCATTTTTGGATATGTTGTAAAAATTAGAGGGGCCGAATAGGTATTCAAATTTCATCAAAAGATATTGTGGTTTGTGTCCTGTAGAATTTCTACGATATTTTGAGTGATTGATTTATTTCTGGAGCACCTTTTATCTATTTGAAAATCTAAAAATATGTCTGTGTGCCCCTGAGTTTGTTCTACAATCGAGGATTTTTATTGTATTTTTATCATGTTGTTTGTATAGTCAAAAAATCAAAACATCATTTCTACCTTTCTGTTGTCTTTTATTTTTAGAATATCCATTACATTTCAGAAAAATACCAAAAAATATTATATATTTCTCTCATCTATATCTATATCGCATCTGAAAGGCATTCAGTAATATTAGGTCTAGTGTCCAAAAACTCAAAAACACTTCAGAACTTGTAAAAATCACTAAAAATTGAAATAGTGTCAAAAATCCAAAAACAAAGTCATGTTTTCTTTGATATAACATTCTCTATCTAGGAAAAATATAGGTATAATTTTAGAACTTCATTTTGAACTATTGGTAGTATTTTTTTAGTGTCCTATTTGCCTTATTTTTCCCAAGTTTAGAATTGCACGTTTTATCTTATTACCTGCTTTTTTCTAAAAAATTTCTAAAAACATTTGCAAAATTAATTAAAACACCAACAATATTTTAGAATCTTTATTTGAATTTATTTGACGTATTTTAAAAATTTAAAAATATTTTTTCTATTTCTTTCATTTATACCTCTCTCTTAATATATTTAGATATATATATATGTCATTATTATTTATATTATTATTACTATAATTTTATTTTATAAATATAAAACCAAAAAAATATTTGAATATTTAAAATCAAATAAAAAATTTAAAAATTTAAAAACCCACAAAAATAGCACTTATATAGACAAATACATCACATTCATTTTTTAGCATTCTTTGCCCCAATCTACCTGCTTGCTTCCTGTGTTCGACACTCTACACATACTTGCACCTATACACATCTTTGTTGTAGAGTTATAATAAATTTTAACTCTGCACATTTAATTTCATTGCTTGATTTATCTGTTGTGGGTTAATTGTTATTTTAATCCGAATTTCGTGTGGTCGATTTGACGACTGTGTTCCCATCTTGTGTAGAACATAAGACCGCTCGATTTTCAGGTTAAACATCTAGCCGTTGTTGCTTCTATCAGAGCACTCCATCATACGAGGAGCACCTTTCTAAAGCTATTGGACCCCTCTGATCCTTCATATGAGCATCGGATTCCTGCTGATGCTCGGGTAAAACTCGTCGGGCTCCAGTTCTTGTTGATACCATCTTCACTATCGGATGGGGGCCCTCCTACCAGTTTGCATCACAACTGCCCGACAAAAAGGTTGCTGCAGCCGTTAGATCGACGTCGATAAGTCAGATCCAACCACACGTCTGCGACAGCCTCTACACCGTCAGATGTACCAGCTGCAGTGATCAGAGATGCACGACCACAACCCTTCCCGCGCGCGTCACATGTCACGGTTGGGGAATATTTCATTTTACTCCTCAGATTTTTATGCTTTGTTAGTCTAGTAAAAAAAGTTATAGTGCAGACCTTTTGCAATCAGGACCTCGTATTTCTATATATTTGCATTTTAGTCCTCTGTGGTGAACTCATGTGTCATCCCACGTGATTTTTAGGGTTATTTGCATCCTTGTCCCGAATATTTATATATTATGCTTTGAATGAAAACTTTCCGATATTTTCAAGTCTACCCATGTGTGCATTTATTCTCTGGGATTTTTGCATCTTTGGCCCCAAGTTTCTCACGCTTGTTATTTTTCGACCTGGAACTTTATTATAATTACAAGTATAATATATGCCTCTTAATTAATTAAATAAATACCAAATTAAATCCAAAAATTCTATAAAAATTACTATTATCTCCTGCTAACATGTAATATTTATTGTGATTTTTGGGATTAACTTAGTTTTGTATTTTATTTCCTAAAAATCAAAAACCCTAAATAAGTGTTCTGTCTATTTTAGAAAATAGATAAAAATTCTAAAAAAAACCTTCAAAAATTCCAAAAAAATTATGATTGTGTATTTTTCATGTTTTTTCTTTAATAACCTTTTTGTTTAAAAAACCCTCAAAAAAACACTGAAAATTACAATATTATTAAAACTTATAATTTATAATAAAATAATAACTAGGACATTAGGGTACTTTAGCCAATATTGTCCTAGTTGTGTACTATTTATATTATTAGCTCTTGTTTGATTTTTATAAAAACACAAAAACATCACAAAAATACCATAAAATTACCTAAAATACTTTAAAATTTCAAAAATCTAAAAATATTTTTATCCTAATTTTTGAGCATTTTAGCCTTAAATAAAATTTCAAAAAGCTTGCAGTTTGCTTGATTTGCTTATTTGCTTGCTTTTATCCCTTAATTAAAAATTATAAAATTTTTCAAAATTAAAAATTAAATAAAAATTTGCATTTTAGTTTCTGAATTTTGACTACTTCGAAGGATTTCTCGTGCTCCTTGTGTTCGACCCTGATTGTTATACCAGGTTAAAATAAATAGCGCAGACCGCTTACATTATTTTGAGTGATTTATCTTTTGATTGAGTGGTTTTTCTCTTTTCCTTGATTGATTAAGTTGACTGATTAGGGATAATGACATTGATTATATTCCACCTTAGTCAGTCTTGAATTTTCATGTCATTAGGCGCAGATCCAAGGGGTCTGCTTGTGCCCACTTAGTCGTGTGTCGCGTCCACGTTCGTCGATGAGGGTTCGTTCTGGAAAGCTGGGATTAGATACCAAATATGATGTCAACAGTGGTGGCTTGAAAGATCGGACAGTGGTTGTGCAACCTGGAGAGACTAGAAGATCATATGGCTGGAAGAAGCATAGGAAGAACTCGCCAAGGACTCGGTTGAGCCAAGCTTGGATCCACTCTCCTGAGAGTCTCTGACCACCTCCTTCGCTGTAGAAGCGCTCCAACAATGCCTTAAAGTGTCCTCGAACGCCTGAAAGTGCCAAAATGGCTTGACGAGCACCGGTGCATCGTCGTGAGGTTGAGGAAAGTTAGGGGCTCCAGATACCTACAGGCGCACAAGAATCGACCCCTTGAGGGTTATAAAGCCTCATGGACCCACAAAATGAGTTAAAATACACAAAAAGAGGGTCTTGAGGCTTTTATTGGTGGCGGAATGAGTCGGGTGCGTCAGGTGAAGCTCGTCGACGAGAGGCAGAGAAGGGAGAACTGATCTCCCGATCACGGATGGATCGAGGTGACTGGAGTGGATGGGAGAGATCAAAAGGTGACGAGGAATGAAGTGGAGATGGTAGTGGGGTCGGAACATGGTCAGAAACGAATGGAGGAGTTCGTCGAAGTGAGGCTCCGACCAACTACGGGGGTGGTGATTAACACTAATACATGTAATAATAAGCTAAAAACTTGGCAGAAACTAAACCTAGGAGTCTAAAATACACTAGAAATGCGGTAAAATGGTTACCTAAATCGGCTGGCGACCAGGAGATGACCTCACGATGGAGCTCTGCCTGAGGTGGTTGGGACTAACCCCTAGCCCAGCCGACCTAGATGCAAAGTAGCTGGAGAGGAACCTGTCACGTCCCTTGATCTAGAGCATACAATGAGGAAGTCACACAAGGCCAAGAGAAGATACAAAATGGGGAAGAAGGCGATGGGAGGTTTTAGTGCATGTGAGGTGGATAGGTGGAAGAACGAGGAAGATGGGATGAATCGATGGAGCATTCCTCGAGGCTTCACGCTGGCGTACATGAGGGGAGATCGAGGAGAAAAGGGTGAGAATGAATCAACATCAATTGGTGCAAGAATTAGTGGGAAGAAAATCGAGAAGAAGATGTCAGCAGACGTTCTAACAAGGTGCTCTAGTCGGTCAGACAGTTGACCAGAGTCAACTAAGGATGCGGCCTAGTTGGTCTACGTGGACCAACCAAGAAAAACTGACCCTAATATTACTTTTAAATTAAATAAAAATATTAAACGATTATATTAAATTAAATTCATAAAATAAGAATTGTTTCTTATTTTCTAAAGTATTTTATTCTGATTTTTATTTATTTTTTAGAGATATATAATTACAAGTTGGTTTTTAGGGTAAATGTATCGATATATGTATCTATATTTTGGGTCTTTTATTTTTATTTTTATTTTTATTTTTTATTTTACTAATTTAATTTATTATTTTATAAAAATCTAAATAATTTTTAGATAAATAATTTTTTTATTATATATTTTGAAGTAATATATACACATCAATAAACAAGTCTATTTATTATATATGTATTTTAATTTTAGTGTTTTTTTATGTTTTTATTTTAGTTTTGTTATGTACATATATTATAAATAATATTTAAAAAAATATAAAATTATAAAATTATAAAAAATAATAAAGAATAAATAAAATGAATATTTTAATCGGGTACACTATACAAAAGAAGTCCAAAACCTAACTTTCACACCTTAACTACAAAAATTATGAAACTACCTTCATTAAATAGCTTATTAAAGTTATATACAATTAAATATTATTTTGATATATTATGAGTTTTTATTTTAAAGACATGGATCTGGGAAGTTGGGATTTTGGAATCTTATTTAGATTATAACTTTTCACTGTGTATTATTTTTGTATGAAATCAATTTTATATTTTTCTATATTTTATTATTTATAATTTACATGATCAAAGTTTCCTTATTTGAGGTATAAAAAGTAAAGAATAAAATAGGTCCCAAAAATGAATAAATATTGAATAAATAAAAGGGATTTTTAGTGTATTTTGGACTGTTACCTCCCCCTACTCTATTCATGATCATCATAATCATCGAGATGCCTAGGTTTTAGAGTTTAGGGTCATAAAATATCTTTGATATTTTTATTCTTTTTTCCTTTATTCTATAATTTTGGCATTAAAAACTGTATTATATATACAGTTTACACAACATTGAATAAATGTTAAATTATGTAAATTAAGGTTATTTACATGTATTTACTAGGATTTTTAAGGCCAAAATGATAGAATAAAGGTGATGAAATGGAGATTCATCACATATTCACTAGCTTCATTCATATACATATTTATGTATATGTACCAGTGTGTTTGTTACATCTCACCATGTCCAACATCGACGAAAGAGGCTAACAACCCCCCTTGTGAAACCGTCATGAATTGCCCAAGCACACTACTAATTAATGAAGGTCCACGATGGCATACAACACAGGTCAAGGCACAAGATTACAAACCTATATTCAGAAAGCCATGACTACCACCGCACTTCCTTGTTACAGTAAACCAAATTGTAATCCTCCTTCGTTAACCACATATTTCAAGATTCCCCTCTTAGTATTACCACTCAGAGTACTAATTAGTGTGTCCAAAACTAATTGGCATCTTAGTGCTAATTCCATTTGTGAAAGTGAAATGTATACTATTAGTAATGATTATTTGGCTATCTCAACGAGTAAAAGAGCACACATCGCCATATTAAAACCTCGGTGACCAAGTAATAAGTCACTTAAGCAACATAATTGCTAGTTTCATGATTGTCCAAGCTTCTACCTAGGGCCTAAGGTAAATGTCACTCCCTTGGTGGTGTCTACTCTATCAACCCACATGCCACTTAAGGAAAAACCACAATGACATATATGATTTTGTTATGGGAAACTTATCTATTGAAACTCAAGTACTCATTACAATATTAATATGTGGGATCCCTTATATGTGTGTAAAGGATGCTCTCACTTGGGAGGCTCATCTTGAGATGTAAGAGGATGCATATATATATACATAGGGGCGATCCTATGATATGGGATTTTGGTGAGATGGTGAGATGGGGCATTCTGGACCACTAGTTCCAACCAGGAGAGAGAAAGGCAGGAGAGAGAATACAACAACTTGTGGTCCAGAATGTCTCATCTCACCATCTCACAAAATCTCATCTCATAGGATCGCCCCTATATATATATATATATATATATATATATATCTGTATGTATGTATGTATGTATGTATGTATGTATGTATGTATGTATGTATGTATGTATGTATGTATGTATGTATGTATGTATGTATGTATGTATGTATGTATGTATGTATGTATGTATGTATGTATGTATGTATGTATGTGTGTGTGTGTGTGTATGTGTGTATGTGTGTATGTGTGTATGTGTGTGTGTATGTGTGTATGTGTGTATGTGTGTATGTGTGTATGTGTGTATGTATGTATGTGTGTATGTATGTATGTATGTAGGAGAAACTTCAAATGAGACGGGGTCTCACAAATATTATGGTGAGCCCTCAATCTCGTCCTTCTATTTTAGATCCCACGGCTAGATTTAATGATGCATTAATTAAATTAATTTAATGGATGAAAACCAACTTTGGTCATTTTGTCACATGCTAAATATAGAATGTGACAACTATTTGACCTAATTTCTCTCTATTGATTGAAGGCTCCCTCCTCTCTCACGTTGGAGACGCACCTCCTCTCTCTCTCTTGATTCGTCGACGGCAGCGCACCTCACACCTCTTCTTCCTCTCTTTATTCATCGACAACGATCGTCCATGGAGGAGGGCGTCCCCTTCTCTCTCCGATGGTGAAAAACGAGTAAGAATTCATTGACGTGAGTGCCCATACGTATTAGGTGTGATCTTCATACCGGAAACTAGACTCCGTAGGAAGGACGGAGAGGACACGAAATGATGGCTCTCTGGGAGAAGGCGTCTCCTTTCTTCCTCTTTGTGCTTCTTTCTCTTGCAGACGCCAAACTTTGCGGACAGAAAGGTCATCCTCCGTTCTATTTCTCCGAAATCCGGATGCAGTGTTCTTTACATGCCTTGATATATGTCGTATTTTTTCTAAATTTTAGTTTCTAATTGGTGAGTGTATGAATTTTGCCATCATAGTTCGTTCAATAGAAATAAATTTGATAGGAAGCTTACTGACCTATTTTTTTGTATTAAATTGATTTTCGCCCAAGCAATCACCCTCCAATGAGCTTCGTATGATTCAATGGAGGAGGTATCTCGGAGGAGGAAGATGAAGAGAGGGGAGATGGTGGTGTGGTGACGAACAGGGGGAAGACGACGACGCAAGGTGATGTAGGTTTTCACATGCCATACGACGACGACGACAGATTTGCATTGTGGTATACTTTTCTTACATAATTGATATTTAATCTTACATGTTGATTACTTTTTTACAAATCTTATTATTGATTTCTTATCTTGCAGAGTTCCCCTTGAATTTTACTAGGCGGTCACGAGTTTTTACAAATGTAGCAAGAATATTACAAAGAAACGAGATACAATTACAAAAATTTACGTAAAATTTACAAAATAAAGATACACATTACGAAAATTGCTGAAGTTTACAAAGAAGAAAATTTCTCCTACAAAAACTCGATGGAGTTTACAAAACACATATACCAATTTACAAAACGGAAATACCCATTTACAAAAAAAAATATAGTGACAAAATGAAATTATTAATGAAATTACAAAATAGAAAATTAGTTTTACAAAAACTCACTGGAATTTACTAAGATACGATTGAATTCAAATCGTTCAAAATAAATTTGAAAATTGATCAATAATGGCAACACGGAAAATACCAAATCCAGAAAGATTATAAATGGCATTTCGAAACTACTTAATGTATCTCGAATTTAATAAATTTTAAATGACGGAATTGCCCTTTTGGACATGATTTTTAATGCTACCGTCAGATTGAGATCTGACGAATCATATTGATAGCTCACCATAATATTGGTGAGACCCCACCTCATTTGAAAGGGTCTATATATATATATATATATATATATATATAGGAAATTTATCCAGAGAGCACTGTGCCCATTTGGTACGAGATGAGCCTCTAATTCCAGCCGTGAGATTTGTATCTCTCAATCCCTAAAAAATAGGAACCGTAACTAAAATGGAAGGAAAGCTAATTGGAAATATTAAACATTTCTATAATTAGTATACGTTTATGGAAACCTCTCGTTGAGAGATTAACGAGAGGAGTTTGATCTGCCATTTTTTGATCCAGCGATTTGCAAAGTGAGGCGATCAATCGTAGAAACAGAGGGGAACGTTTTTATCTATTGTAAGGTATAGTATTTTGATTAGTTTTTTATTTTTCGTATTTTGATTTGAATCTGATAGTATGTAGAAAAAATTGATTTTTTTGGCATTTTGATTTGAGTCTGACTGATTATAGACCAGATTTTTTGATTTTTTTGTTATGTTTCTGGATCATGAGAAAGTGTGATTTGCAAAGATGAATTGCGGTGTATGATTTCTCTTTGGAGTTCAATTTCAAATGAGATGGATGACTTGCGATTGGGTTTGTATCATGAAATCTCAGAAGGAATGATGATCAGTGATTTGCATTTGGATATTGAGATTTAATCTAAGAATGTTTAAAAAAATCGTAAGGATACTGATATTGTATCAAAAGTTACTGGAGTTATTTACTTATGAGATATTTTATATTACTAATGCTAACACAATTGTTACTTGTCATATAACAAACGTTACTAACAATTCATTATAAGTTACTTGTCACTGAATGAAGAAGTTACTTGTCATTGAATGATTCTTACTGAAGCGAGTATATTGCTGAGTTACTAACAATTCATTACTTGTTACTTTTCATATAACAAATGTTACTAACAATTCATTACAAGTTACTTGTCATTGAATGATTCTTACTGAAGAGAGTATATTGCTGAGTTACTAACAATTCATTACAAGTTACAAACGTTACTAACAATTCATTATAAGTTACTTGTCACTGAATGAAGAAGTTACTTGTCATTGAATGATTATTACTGAAGCGAGTATATTGCTGAGTTACTAACAATTCATTACTTGTTACTTGTCATATAACAAATGTTACTAACAATTCATTACAAGTTACTTGTCATTGAATGATTCTTACTGAAGAGAGTATATTGCTGAGTTACTAACAATTCATTACAAGTTACTTGTCATATAACAAATGTTACTAACAATTCATTACAAGTTACTTGTCATTGAATGATTCTTACTGAAGAGAGTATATTGCTGAAGTACTTTTCTTTATACAATTCTTACTATTCACGGATATAAATTAACTTATTGTTTCTTGCAGATAATGCAACAATTTGGTGTCTTGAAGAAGCTGCTGTTATGCCGAGGAGCGAGAGCAAAACAACATCATCTAAATGAACTAGAAGACAATTGAAATTTGGATGTTCACCATATAACTATAATTAAGTAATTTATGTGTGACTTTCAGTAACAGTTGACGTATTACAAGTAATTAAAGAGGCTACATAAGTAAAGAAGGTGCAATTCGATCAGTATGTCAAAACAAAGAATAAAACAAGTAAGATATATAGAAGCATCAGTAACATGTTATAAATTGTAGGTAAAAGAAGGTAATGGAATAACATATCTTCAGTCGACTCTGATTTCTATTTCTGAGACAAGTAACACCCAACAAATAGCAAGTAACTTATACAAACGTTATCAGTAATTTTTTACGAATAAAAATCATACATGACAAATAACATTGTACTAAGTAACTATATCATCAGTAACAATCAAAATGAGTTCAGTAATATGAACATTTGTAATTAGTTCAAGTAACAATCAGAATGAGTTCAAGTAATGACTACTATGAGATCAGTAATAATAAAATAAATGGCAAGTAAGTCACGGACATTGCTCAAGTAAGAAAGTAGCATATAATTATTAACATATTCACCTTCTATACGATTAATATGAAATAGTTCTTTGAAAAAGAAGTTATTAAATACATACACATAAGGAAAAATGAAT